>JAOWBW010001885.1:93732-169426 GCA_026119855.1 Campanula takesimana
GGGCCTTTCCTTAGGTCATAAAATTATTTCAAGAACATGAACATATTTATTAGTCTTTTTGAGAACAAATTTCATGTTTTGAGTTAGATCTTGAATGAAGGTAAGATAGAGTAAAAGCACATCAAAAGGCTTTGATGCAAACAGAACATACTGGACAGTTTTAACATGCATGAAGATAGGTATCAAAACATGGCATAAACTTTAACTCGTTTATATATGTGGTTATTAACATTATCATGCATCTATTTATGAACAAACAAGAGCAAAATGAGAACAATCATGAAAGAAGAGCAGGGGGCAGATTATGCACAAGCTGGGTAAGGGAGCCATATCTTGCATGGATTTAAGATTTGAGCCATGAAATCAACACCAAAATACTTAAAACATATATGTACATATTAGGACAGATATTTGAACATTTAGCATATATTAAACATGTTTATTTACAAAGTTAAAACATAGATTACATATATAGCAAGGAAGACCTAGTCATTAGTTGACTAGTTCCCACAATTCATATAAAACTTACATGTATTAAATCTATGATTTACAAGAAGTAAACTTACCTATAGTAGGGGGGTGGTGTGCTTCCTTTGCTTCCAAGGGAAGACTTCTTTTTGTTTGATTGAAGTTGTTGTTGTTGTTGTTGTTGTTGTTGTGGTTGTTGTTGTTGTGTTTGCTTGAGTTTGAGTAGTTGTTTTGAAGTGTTTGGAGTAGTGGTTTAGTGGTGGGGGTTGTGTGGTTTGTGGTGGAAGTGGTGGTTGAGTGGTGGTTTGGTGATGGAGGTTGTTTGGTTGAAAGAAAGTGTATGGAGGGAGTGTATGGAATGTGTGTAGTGAATGTGTGTGTTGAATGACCCCCCTCTTTCTTGGATCAACATAGGAGTATATGGAGGAGGGAGGTAAGTTTTCTTGGACCAAAATGCCCCTAGAGTAGGGTAGTATGGGGGGAGAGTCCTCTTACCCGAAATTCATGCAAGAGGGTGGAAAAAATGGCCAAAAGTGATGGTGTTGTCTTGACTTTGTGCAATTTCCACTTTTTGAATGCCACTTGTCAATCCTTGGTTGATTTTGGCCCATGTGACCCCCCCCCCCAATGCAGCCATATGTCCAGGAAATGTGGGAGTGAACATGCATGATTTTCTGGCTCCGTGTTCCCGCTCCGCAACAGCTTGCAACTGCTCCGTCGTGCGTGTTCCGGTGTCCCGGTTGTGTGCGGGTTCAACACAAAAGTTGCTCTTCTCAATTTTCTGGTCAAGATGGCATATCTAGATTATGTTAAAGAGTAAGGAATAAAATAATATAATTTTAAACGCAAAGGATGACCGGTAATAGGCGTTCTAGGGTGTCGGGGCCCGCCGTTGGGTCCCGACGCTCAATTTTCGAAGTATACGCCTGTTTACTCGGTTTTGAGCCCTGATCATGAATTCGGACTCGATTTTTGCATCCGATGCACCGATAAGGCGTACGATAGTCCCGAACCGCCAAATCTGGGATTTTAGGTCGATTATCGCGCTTAGACCGAATCAAGGGTTGGTTTAAGGGGTGCGAGATCGGGTGTCTACAGAGACATTTGAAAAGATAATGCATTTTGTGAGCAAATCTCCATATCCTTTGACTCTGGCTTGAGAGTTGTCTCCAAAAACAACATTAAGGCCATCTTTTGGAATGAAGTTCTGAAGGTATTTTTTGTTGAAGGCCATGTGCCTGCTGCTGCAGCCACTATCTAGGTACCAGATTCCTATATTAAAATCCTACAAAACAAATGAATAAAAATAAACATATCACAAGAGAGTATCTTTTTCTTCCTAGACTTCTAGTCCTTACTGGTCCAAACAAGTCCATATGAATAAGTTCAAGTGGCCTTTTTGTATCCAATCTATTTTTGGTTTTAAAGAGGTCCTTTGTTGCTTTCCACACTGACAAGCATTGCACAGTTTATCCTTTTTTAAGGATATCTTTGAAAGTCCTTTAACAAGTTTGGAGGATGCAAGTTTGGCTATGCTTTTTACGATTTAAGTGCGCTAATCTTTTATGCCAGAGCCATGCCAAATCAGACTGATTATAAGATAGTAGTCACATGGCATTAGAAGATTTAGTCACTTCAAGGTATGCAGTACACATTTCCTTTTCTGAATCCAGTAAGAATGATTTCATCATGGAATTCTTCACTGGACACAGGTTATGGGAGCACACAACATGAAATCCTTGTCACAGATCTGACTAATGCTAATAAAGTTGTGCTTGAGACCTTCCACATAGGAGACATTTGACAAGATAATGCTTTTTGTGATCAAATCTCCATGTCCTTTGACTCTGGATTGAGAGTTGTCTGCAAAAACAACATTAGGGCCATCTTTTGAATGAAATTCTGAAGCCATTTTTTGTTGAAGGTCATGTGCCTGCTGCAGGCCCCTATCTAGGTACGAGATTCCTATATTAAAATCCTACAAAACAAATGAATAAAAATAAACATATCACAAAGAGAGTATCTTTTTCCTCCTAGGATTCTAGTCCTGACTGGTCCAAATAAGTCCATATGAATAAGCTCAAGTGGCCGTTTTGTATCCAATCTATTTATTGTTTTAAATGAGGTCCTTTGTTGCTTTCCACACTGACAAGCATTGCACAGTTTATCCTTTTTGAAGGATATCTTTGGAAATCCTTTAACAAGTTTGGAGGATGCAAGTTTGGCTATGCTTTAAGATTTAAGTGAGCTAATCTTTTATTCCAAAGCCATGCCAAATCAGACAGATTATAAGACAGTAGACACATGGCATTAGAAGATTTAGTCACTTCAAGGGATATGCAGTACACATTTCCTTTTCTGAATCCAGTAAGAATGATTTCATCATTGTAATTCTTCACTTGACACAGGTTATGGGAGCACACAACATGAAATCCTTTGTCACAGATCTGACTAATGCTAATCAAGTTGTGCTTGAGACCTTCCACATAGGAGACATTTGACAAGATAATGCTTTTTGTGATCAAATCTCCATGTCCTTTGACTCTGGCTTGAGAGTTGTCTCCAAAAACAACATTAGGGCCATCTTTTGGAATGAAATTCTGAAGCCATTTTATGTTGAAGGTCATGTGCCTGCTGCAGCCAATATCTAGGTACGAGATTCCTATATTAAAATCCTACAAAACAAATGAATAAAAATAAACATATCACAAGAGAGTATCTTTTTCCTCCTAGGATTCTAGTCCTGACTGGTCCAAATAAGTCCATATGAATAAGTTCATGTGGGCTTTTTGTATCCAATCTATTTTTGGTTTTAAATGAGGTCCTTTGTTGCTTTCCACACTGACAAGCATTGCACAGTTTATCCTTTTTGAAGGATATCTTTGGAAGTCCTTTAACAAGTTTGGAGGATGCAAGTTTGGCTATGCTTTTAAGATTTAAGTGAGCTAATCTTTTATGCCAGAGCCATGCCAAATCAGACTGATTATAAGACAGTAGACACATGGCATTAGAAGATTTAGTCACTTCAAGGGATATGCAGTACACATTTCCTTTTCTGAATCCAATAAGAATTATTTCATCATTGTAATTCTTCACTTGACACAGGTTATGGGAGCACACAACATGAAATCCTTTGTCACAGATCTGACTAATGCTAATCAAGTTGTGCTTGAGACCTTCCACATAGGAGACATTTGACAAGATAATGCTTTGTGTGATCAAATCTCCATGTCCTTTGACTCTGGCTTGAGAGTTGTCTCCAAAAACAACATTAGGGCCATCTTTTGGAATGAAATTCTGAAGCCATTTTTTGTTGAAGGTCATGTGCCTGCTGCAGCCACTATCTAGGTACGAGATTCCTATATTAAAATCCTACAAAACAAATGAATAAAAATAAACATATCACAAGAGAGTATATTTTTCCTCCTAGGATTCTAGTCCTGAGTGGTCCAAATAAGTCCATATGAATAAGTTCAAGTTGTCTTTTTGTATCCAATCTATTTTTGGTTTTAAATGAGGTCCTTTGTTGCTTTCCACACTGACAAGCATTGCACAGTTTATCCTTTTTGAAGGATATCTTTGGATGTCCTTTAACAAGTTTGGAGGATGCAAGTTTGGCTATGCTTTTAAGATTTAAGTGAGCTAATCTTTTATGCCAGAGCCATGCCAAATCAGACTGATTATAAGACAGTAGACACATGGCATTAGAAGATTTAGTCACTTCAAGGGATATGCAGTACACATTTCTTTTTCTGAATCCAGTAAGAATGATTTCATCATTGTAATTCTTTACTTGACACAGGTTATGGGAGCACACAACATGAAATCCTTTATCACAGATCTGACCAATGCTAATCAAGTTGTGCTTGAGACCTTCCAAATAGGAGACATTTGACAAGATAATGCTTTTTGTGATCAAATCTCCATGTCCTTTGACTCTGGCTTGAGAGTTGTCTCCAAAAACAACATTAGGGCCATCTTTTGGAATGAAATTCTGAAGCCATTTTTTATGAAGGTCATGTGCCTGCTGCAGCCACTATCTAGGTACCAGATTCCTATATTAAAATCCTACAAAACAAATGAATAAAAATAAACATATCACAAGAGAGTATCTCTTTCCTCCTAGGATTCTAGTCCTGACTGGTCCAAATAAGTCCATATGAATAAGTTCAAGTGGCTTTTTTGTATCCAATCTATTTTTTGTTTTAAATGAGGTCCTTTGTTGCTTTCCACACTGACAAGCATTGCACAGTTTATCCTTTTTGAAGGATATCTTTGGAAGTCCTTTAACAAGTTTGGAGGATGCAAGTTTGGCTATGCTTTTAAGATTTAAGTGAGCTAATCTTTTATGCCAGAGCCATGCCAAATCAGACTGATTATAAGACAGTAGACACATGGCATTAGAAGATTTAGTCACTTCAAGGGATATGCAGTACACATTTCCTTTTCTGAATCCAATAAGAATTATTTCATCATTGTAATTCTTCACTTGACACAGGTTATGGGAGCACACAACATGAAATCCTTTGTCACAGATACGACTAATGCTAATCAAGTTGTGCTTGAGACCTTCCACATAGGAGACATTTGACAAGATAATGCTTTGTGTGATCAAATCTCCATGTCCTTTGACTCTGGCTTGAGAGTTGTCTCCAAAAACAACATTAGGGCCATCTTTTGGAATGAAATTCTGAAGCCATTTTTTGTTGAAGGTCATGTGCCTGCTGCAGCCACTATCTAGGTACGAGATTCCTATATTAAAATCCTACAAAACAAATGAATAAAAATAAACATATCACAAGAGAGTATATTTTTCCTCCTAGGATTCTAGTCCTGAGTGGTCCAAATAAGTCCATATGAATAAGTTCAAGTTGTCTTTTTGTATCCAATCTATTTTTGGTTTTAAATGAGGTCCTTTGTTGCTTTCCACACTGACAAGCATTGCACAGTTTATCCTTTTTGAAGGATATCTTTGGATGTCCTTTAACAAGTTTGGAGGATGCAAGTTTGGCTATGCTTTTAAGATTTAAGTGAGCTAATCTTTTATGCCAGAGCCATGCCAAATCAAACTGATTATAAGACAGTAGACACATGGCATTAGAAGATTTAGTCACTTCAAGGGATATGCAGTACACATTACTTTTTCTGAATCCAGTAAGAATGATTTCATCATTGTAATTCTTCACTTGACACAGGTTATGGGAGCACACAACATGAAATCCTTTGTCATAGATCTGACTAATGCTAATCAAGTTGTGCTTGAGACCTTCCACATAGGAGACATTTGACAAGATAATGCTTTTTGTGATCAAATCTCCATGTCCTTTGACTCTGGCTTGAGAGTTGTCTCCAAGAACAACATTAAGGCCATCTTTTGGAATGAAATTCTGAAGGCATTTTTTGTTGAAGGTCATGTGCCTGCTGCAGCCCACTATCTAGGTACGAGATTCCTATATTAAAATCCTACAAAACAAATGAATAAAAATAAACATATCACAAGAGAGTATCTTTTTCCTCCTAGGCTTCTAGTCCTGACTGGTCCAAATAAGTCCATATGAATAAGTTCAAGTGGCCTTTTTGTATCCAATCTATTTTTTGTTTTAAAATAGGTCCTTTGTCGCTTTCCACACTGACAAACATTTCACAGTTTATCCTTTTTGAAGGATATCTTTGGAAGTCCCACTACAAGGAAAAACGTGTTTAGAGACGGCAAAATCTGTTGCTAAATCAGAAATTCTGTCTCTAAATTAAATTTAGAGACAGATAAAATCTGTAGCTAATTTGTAGCTGGAAACTGGTCGCTAAATAATCTGTCGCAGTTCTGTCTCTAAATTAGAGACAGAGACATCCGTCTATAATTTAGAGACAGAATCGTCCGTCTCTAATTTAGAGACAGAATCACCAGTCTCTAATTTAGAGACAGAATCTCCCGTCCCTAATTTAGAGACAGAATCGCCCGTCTCTAATTAGAGACGAAATATCTGTCTCTAGTTTAGAGTCAGACTAGAGACGTCGCTAAATTGGAGACGGTAATTTCTGTCTCTAAATTTGCCAATTATATTAAAAAAACATATATATATATATATATATATATATATATATATATATATATATATATATATATATATATATATATATATATATATGCTGGATATATTATAAAATGTCAAAATACAACAATAAAAAATACTTAATTAAATTCATCAACAATAATAAATTGAAAAATGTCAAAATACATCAATAAAAATATCAAAATACATCAATTTTTAATAAATCTCCACAACATTGGCATAAAATTAATTAAAAGTCAAATTTCAAATTTGTTACAAATGAAAAAATCAAAACCCAAAATTTACATTTCAATCTTTTATCACCCCTCTCTTCAACCACCATCCAAAGCCAACTATTACACCGCTGCCACCACCACCAAAGAACCATCCTCATCACCGCCAAAGACCCATCTTCACCACCAGTAACGGCCAATCGTCAACATCACTAGCTATAACCCACCGAACACCACCATTGCCTCCACTAGCATTCCTGGCAACACACCAAACAAGATATTGTCACAACAATTTCAAGACCAGGTCTGAACGGATTTACACACACGCACACAATTTCAAGACCAGATCTGAACCGAGCTAGAAAAGAGAGAGAAAGATAGTGAAAAAGAGATAAAAATCGAGAGATAGAGAGAACAAGGGAATGACTTACAAAATCAAGGCGGCGAATTCCAAAATCGAACACCACCAGGTTTACGACAGCGTGGTCGAGGCGGCGGATTCCAAAATCGAACACCACGTTTCCGACGGCATGGTCAAGGCGGCAGTGATTTAAGGGTTGGGGAGGGATGGCGGCAGTGATGGTGGCGTGAAAACGACGGAAGGATGACGGAGTTGGGAGGGATGACGGGGTTGGGAGGGATGGTGGAGGGTGAGAGAAATGGAGGAGAGAGATGGGTTTCACCGAAAAAACGGAAGAGAGAGATGGAGAAGAGCTGGGGGTTTTGGATAAGTTAGGTGGGTGGGTGATTTAAGGCCATTGATTTAAATTGTAATGGATGGTTGAGATGGTGATCCAAGTGAAAATGATGGTTAAAATATGGGCCATTGGATTCAATTTAAGTTATATTATAGATGGCTAAGATGGTGATCCATGTGAATGCCAAAGATCTATAATAAAAAAAAGGTCATTTGTAAGAATAATAGTAATAAATTATAAATAATAATAATGTCATTTGGATAATTGTATAATCCCTCCGTCCCACCCGAAAGAGGAATTTGGTAAACTTGACTTTACTTTGACCAAGTCTTTTAAAGAACATATAAAATCCAAATAAAAATTTAAAAATTGTTATTGTATCACAATTAATAATACTTTCGATAATAATTTTTAAACTTATATTAGGATAATCATTTCCTATTTAAATTACATGGTCAAAGTATAAAAAAAAAGCTACCAAAATTCTATTTCAGGCGGGACAGAAGGAGTAATTAGTGTAAATTCTCACTATTAGGAAAATTTTGATAATTATTTATTATTTAAATTACATGGTCAAAGTATAAAAAAAACTACCCAAATCTTATTTCAGTCGGGACAGAGAGAGTATACCACTATTTACCCCACTCATTCTCTCTCTTCATTTTCTACCACACACATACTAAATTTTCTTAAACATCGTACACACTCCTCTAGTCCTACTTGTGTTGGGACGGAGAGAGTAGACCTTATTAATATTACTAATAATAAGTAATAGTTGAATGGTGATATTAATAAATTAGAAAAAAAATACAGAAATAAACAATAATAATAGTTTAACCTTTAAAAGAAATCTTAATAATGCTTATTCATATTAGTAAGTAATAATTGAATGCCCAACCCTTAAAACTCACTCTAAGCTGGTGGATGAGCTGCGGCGACACCTCGTCGGGTCGGTAAGTGTACGGGTGCCCACCAACGCTACCGGTCCAGGCGGCGGATTCCGAAATCGACTTCCTGGAGCTGTGAAGGATATTACGAGATTGCTGGCCGGAGCTAAAGTTACTGACGTTTCTAACGGCGTGGTCCAGGCGGCGGATTCCGAAATCAACGTCCTGGAGCGACGGTGGAAGGATGACGGGGGTGGAAGGGATGGCGGCGGTGAGGGTAGGGGATGAGAGAAATGGAGAAGAGAGAGAATTTAGGTTTTTCCTGATGAAGCGAGAGGAAGGAGAAGTGTTGGGTGTAGATGGATTGATTTTTGGGTAGTTAATTAGGATGAGTTAAGTGGGAGTGATTTTTGACCATTGATTCAAGTGAAATGGATGGTTGAGATAGTGATCCAGGTGAAAATGATGGTTGAAATATGGGCCATTGGATTCAATTTGATTATAGATGGCTAAGATGGTGATCCATGTGAAAAGTAAAAGTTTATACTTTTAAAAAATGTCAATTATAAAGAAATATTATTAAAAAAAATAAATTTTAACCTTTAAAATAAATAATAATAATAATAATAATAATAATAATAATGCTTATCAATACTCTATCTTAAATATATTTTTTGAAATAATATCTTAAATAATTATTAATTTACCTAATAATAAAATTTGTATAATTAGGGTAAATATTTACAACTATAATAATGCTTGTTAACAAATAGAAAAATATTATATACGATTCATACTCTTGGACACACAAAAATAGAAAGTGAGACTCTTACTAATCTTAATAATGCTTATCAAATTCTGAGGGTTACTGACTACTTACTCTCAATAATAATAATAATAATAATAATAATAATAATAATAATAATAATAATAATAATAATAATAATAATAATAATAATAATAATAATAATAATAATAATAATAATAATAATAATAATAATAATAATAATAATAATAATAATAATAATAAGAAAAATAATTTTAATTTTAATTATAAATAAGAAAAAGTACCTAAAACTAAAAACCAACTATTATATTCCTTATACCCTTAATTCTAAGAGAAAATTTTGGGGGAAACTAGTTCCTCCATAAGTTATAAAAAGTCTTGTTTTTTTATAGGGTTTAAGGTTTGGGGTTTGGGGTTTCAAGTTTAGGTTTTAGGGTTTCAGGTTTTAGAGTTTAAGGGTAAAAAACAGGACTTTTTATAACTTATGGAGGAACTAGTTTCCCCCAAAACACACTCTAATTCTAAACAACACTCTTACTAATCTTAATAATGCTTATCAATATCTCCAACCCTCAAGCGCACCCGAAACCATAAACCAATACTCCCTCTATCCCACCCGACTTAGAACAATTTGCCATTTTGGACGTCCCACTCCACTTAGGACATCCCTAAATGGCAAGTTTATATTACTTTAATTATATCATAAGTCATAACTTTAAATCCTAAATAAAATACCCTAAACCCCACACTAAACACTAAACCCTAAACCCTAAACCCTTTACTACACTCTAAACCCTAAACCCAACCCCTAAACCCCACTCTAAACCCTAAACCCAACTCTAAACCATAAACCAATTAACATATACTTAATATCATAAATCCATAACCCTTTTTAAAGTATACTCCCTCCTTTCCACTCGAATTAGGATTCTTAGTCAATCCAATTTTACTTTGACCAATGATTTGAAGAAAAATAATGATGATAATAAAATTTAAAAATTGTTGTTATATCACGGTTAGTAATAAATTCAATAACTATTTTTAGATTTTCATTTAAATAATTATTTGTATTCAAATCATTGGTCAAAGTATAATTAGATTGACCAAAAATCCTAATTCGAATGGGACGGAGGGAGTACATGTTACTACTACTATTATTACTATGACGACTAATAATAATAATAATACCAATAATTATAATTATAATTATAATTATAATTATAATTATAATTATAATTATAAATTAGAAAAAGTACCTAAAACTAAAAACCAACTATTATATTTCTTATACCCTTAATTCTAAATAACACTCTAAACTCTATGAATACCTAAATACTTAATTTAGTTAGTCTATTTAGCTACGGATTCAACATCTGTCTCTGAATTTAGAGACGGATTCAACACCTGTCTCTGAATTTAGCTACAGATTTAACATCTGTCTCTAAATTTAGTTACAGATTCTGAATCTGTCTCTATTAGCTACAGATTCTGAATCTGTCTCTAAATTTAGCTACAGATTCTGAATCTGTCTCTAAATTTAGCTACATATTCAAAATCTATCTCTAAATTTGCTACGGATTCAAGAATTGTCTCTAAAAGTAGCTACAAATTCTACATCTGTCTCTAATTTTGCTACGAGTTCAACTTCTGTCTCTAATTTTAGCTACAAATTCAATATATGTCTCTAAATTTAGAGACGGACTCAAAATCTGTCTCTAAATTAGAGACGGACTCAAAATCTGTCTCTAAAATAGAGACAGCCTCAAAATCTATCTCTAAAATAGAGATAGACTCAAAATATATCTCTAAAATAGAGACAGATACGAATTCTGTCTCTAAATTTAGCGACAGATATAGAATTTGTCTCTAATTTAGAGACAAATTTTGATCGGTTGCTTTTCTGTCACAAAATTTTGAGTCTGTTTCTAATCTGTTGCCAAATTAGCTACAGACTCCGTCTGTCTCTATTTTTCCGTCTCTGTTTTTGATTTTCCTTGTAGTGTCCTTTAACAAGTTTGGAGGATGAAAGTTTGGCTATGCTTTTAAGATTTAAGTGAGCTAATCTTTTATCGTTTTATTCATTCAATAAAGAGATGTTTGATTATTATTATTGTTACATGTTTTATTTATAATAATCTCCGTCCCTAGTACTTATGAAGCACTAGCATATGTCTAAATAATCATGGGATGCTTATGTTAGAATTTTGGGTACTTGTTTGGAACAAGGTACTGGACATGACCCGCTAGATGAGATTTATGTCATGGTCATTGTCATAAATAAATCTCATGTTAGTTATTTCATTTGAATCCTTCGACATGAAGTTATTATTGTCTTCCACTTGATGAACGTTATGTTTGACATATTCAAACGCTACCTTTAACCGGGTAGTTATAAAAGATATGATTGGCACAATCGGATTCAAGTAGGGAAGAATAATAAGCCAAATGGATTTGTCACTCTTTGGAGAGATGTCAAGCTTAGGCCTCTCGTAGAATGATATTGATGAAAGTGTTTGGCCGAACCCAAATGGATTGATGAGATCAAGACGTTTGAATTAATCAATATATTCGGAAACGAGAAAGCATTGAACAAAGACAAGTTGACCTTACACCATGACTTGTGTTCAATAAACATCGTGGACAAAGGGATTGTGACTTGTACTATAGAGGATAAAATTTGGGCTACAAAGTTATACTATTTGTGTAGTCATAAAGGGTTTGCTAGAATCTAATTATGACTTACGGGCTTTGACTGGTCAAACCCGTTGGCAACTTAGTATAATCCTATTGGGTCACACACGCAGAACGGATAATTAAAAGGCTGAAAATAAAAGGAATGCGGGAACGGCGACCAAGGCGGCGTACGCCTAGGATGGAGCCGTACGGCTCGTGTCCCGCACTGGTTCAGTTTTAGGAAATTTCTTGTGCACCAAGAAGTCCTAAACCCTAAAGGAATCAGACCTATCCCAGTATAAATATGTGTGTCCGGGTTTTTGAGACCTAGTTGATGATTCAAGAAATCAAAAAGCTTTCTTAGAGAGAGATTAATACACATATTGAGAGGGATTCATTATTCCAAAAGGAAGAAGGTGTTCTTCAAGTTTTTCAAGCCTAAAGGATCTAGCAATCAAGTCCAAGAAGGTGTTCTTGGATCCGTTCAAGTGTGGATCAGCAATAGAGGATACTTTGCTTAGTATCTTAGTCCGTGATTAAAGATTTGAACTACAAGGGTTAGTTCCAATTTATCTTATGCTTTATAAATTATTGTTCTTAATGGATCTAGGCTAGGGTTTCTTCATGTTTAATTCCGCTATACATGTGGCTATGAAACCCAACAGTGGTATCAGAACCCCGTTAATGATCAATAATTTTAAAATTGTCATGCTTAAAAATTATTTAATTGGATTATTTGATTTGCATGATAATAATAAGATGAATATGTGATTGAGATTTATATGAGATATAAAATTGTATGCAAGTTTATGATGGGATATATGTGATTATAATATTTATTGGATTCATATGTATAATCGCATGCTTAGATTGTCAATTTATAATTTGATTATGCTTATTGATGATCTTGATCTAATTGATAAATTGAATAAATTGTTTATTGATGTTATTGGTTAGATTTGTTCAAATTCGTAATCTGGAAATTCCTGTTTTGATAATCTGATTATGCTTGAAATTGGAATTAGGGTTAATCGAATTTGTAAAATTTTGAAGAATCTGACGTTCTGATCAGAGGATCCGTACGGCGGCACAGGAGGCGTACGCCTGCCTGCGAGCCGTACGGCGCCTGTTCCGAATTACAGAACATGTTCTGTTTTCTGGATTTTGTAAAGAGTTTACAGAATTCAGATCTGAGTTAAATCTCTGTTTCAGATGGCTGGTTTTGAAACCGTTTTTCCTGAAAATTGATGTTGACTCAAAACCTAGAATTGAATCTCTGTTTCAGATTGCTGGTTTTTGAAACCGTATTTCCTGAAAATTGATGTCAATTCAAGAAAGTCCAGAAAATTGTGGGACTAAGAATCTAAAGGAGTTTAGATTGCTAAGGGTCTACAATAGATTGATGATACATGAAAAACGAGACGAAGAGAAAAGATCCATATGGAATTGTGGTTGCATTTGACTTACGTTACTACGAGGTCATGGAATGCTTAGTTCGGCCATATGGACTATTCTCATGAACTCTTGTATTCATGTAGATTCATGTACTAAGAAAGACTTGCTCGGAATTGTGGTTGCATTTGACAACGTTATTACGAGGTCATGGTATGCTTAGTTCGGCCGAACCAAGTTCCTTGTTGGTTTCTAAATTAAATAGGTATTCAGAATTTATCCCGTAAACTAACACAATTAAATCACATTAAAAGGATTTAGTTAATTAATTAGATTAGTTAACTTATATGTGTGTTGAACCTTCATGATTAAAACTTAAGTTTTTGTGCTTATCCATGATTAAAACACTTGTGAATATTTGGGTAGTTTTATGTGGGCTCTGCCAAAGGGAGGTGCATTAATTCTATTCCATCTATGAGCAAGATGAGGAAAGAGTGATTCCTATACGTTTAAAATGGTTAGACTTAATTAGGCTATCAAAAGAGTTTTGGGCCTAAAGCACAAGATGAGATTAAAACATGGTTTTGGAAATTAGATTTCTAAAAGGGATCTCATAAAAGATCTAAGAGTCATATATGATATGATTGACAAGAGTTGTCTACCTAATTAATTTGATTTTGAGCAGTATCGCCAAAGTGGACTTAAAATTAAATTAAAGTTGGATCTTAGCCCATTGAATTATATTATATATTGTTTGTATAAGAAGGATATGTAATTTAGTGGGAGCATTTATAAAATGCAGTAATTATCTCTTTAATTTGTTGGTATTTATTAATTGTTAAAATTTTGCATAATTGTAGAAAATGACAACAAACACACAATCAATTTCATTGCGAACAATCCTTGAGAAGGAAAAGCTTCAAGAGAGTGGTACTAACTATATGGATTGGATCCATAGCCTAAGAATTGTTCTAAGGCAAGAAGACAAGTTGTACATTCTTGATGCGCCCCATTCGAATTAAGATTTTAGTGGAATTTGTTTAACATTGGTAACGGGTAGCTTTTCGGAATAAAAAAAGAGAAAAAATGCTGGAGAAATAAAAGGGTGGTGTGTGGTGTGGGGGCTAATAAAATTAATCTAGGAAAAGCTAATTAAGGGGTAAGTACTCCCTCCGTCCCATTCGAATTAAGATTTTTGGGTTGGGCACGGAGATTAAGGAAAAAGTGTTAGTGGAGTAGGTGTTGTGAGTATGAAAAGTGAATTAAGAGAGAGAAAGTGGGGTAGAGAATAATGAGTGAAAAGTTGTGAGTGTGAATGTGAGTCCATTAAATAAAACACTTCCGTTTTTGGGTTGTCCTAATTCGAATGGGACACCCAAAATGGAAATTGGTCCTAATTCGAGTGGGACGGATAAAGTATATTTTTTGGAATTTTGGCATGATCTATAGAAAATAAAGGGTGGGGCATGTGTAGGCTTCATTAATGGTTTTATACGAGGCTTTGCTTCATGCTATTAATCTCAAGTTTTAATTGTTCTGATTTTGCAGAATGGTCCATTGGGGAATTTAATCAATTTTTCATGACCTGTATTTCTACCGTCTCTATGGTCATTGAAAATTTCAAAGAAGTTGGTAGTGCATGTATAGGCTTCATTAGTGGTAAATTGAATTTGTGAAAAAAAGTCGATTAAGGTGATAAGTATGTCTGCTGGATTATATGAAAAATTAGGGTGATTAGTATATTTTAGTAGTGAAAGCTGGATCATATGGAAAAGGTTCTTTTCCATTTATTTTTTATTTTTTTTTCCGGATTTAGAAAATCTTTTTGTTTAGCACTGATATTGTGTTTGCAAATAAATGGACATAGACGGAGAGTGTAAGGGAAACTATCTTCCTTTAAATAAAATTAGTTATAGATTGGATTGCTAAAAGAAGTTTATCTCAGATTGGTTTGTTTCAGAAAAAATATTATAGATTGTGAAAGGCCCTGTTTAACTAAATGAACAGATTAATTAAAACTTGGACAGCTAACTGTTTGAGGTTAGCTGTTGAGAAATAATAATAAGAAGAAATGTGCAGCGGAATGTAAATGGATGAAAAAATGAAAGGACAGAGTGTAGTGTGTGTGTGAGTGTATAGACAAGAGTGTACACAGTATTTTTAAAGTGGTTCAGAGGCAAAACCCTTCTCTTACATCCACCCCCGCTGTTGGAACAGTGAGACCAATTCACTATAATATTCTCTTCAATAAGAGTTACAAGAATTGATAAGGCAAGTTCCTTTGAACCCCCTCTACTTAATTGACACTTCAATTAAGGTTGCTTCTTTCAAAGCGAGAAAAAGAAAAAGAAAATTGTAACGCCCGTCCTAATTCCTGTTAAATTCTTGTCTTGCATAATTATATGCTAGTTTATTTGAGTTAATTATTTAACTAATTGAGCAAGTTTAGGTCTTAATTATTTAAGTTGAAACTTTAGGGTCATTTATGAAAAAATAAAGTTTAGAGGCTAAAATGCTCAAATTGAAACTTGAAGGACCTTTTTATCAAAAGTGAAACTTGAGGGGCCAAAGTGCAATTCTTGAAACTTGTTGTAAGGATAAACTTTGGGTTGCCTCCTCAGAGTCATGGTTTCCCCAAAAATGTTTCTCGTACTTTCTCTCTGTCTCAGAAAGAAAAGTTGGGGTTTATTCTATTCTCGATCCCTCTTGCTTAATTATGCCTCTGTTCGAAAATCCGACTCCGCATAAATGATCAGAGCGGTGAGTAGAGCATTTCCTTCCGAACAAAAATTAGTTTGGGTGAATTTGATTTCGGAGTAGGTAAGTCACTAGCTCCCCCTTGCTTGTAATAACATACCTATGTGTTATTCTTGATACTTGTGCTTGTTAATTTCGTGATTGGAATGATTTTTGTGATACTTGTAAATTTGGGACGAATGGAGTATTAGTATGAATTACTAAGGTGTTAGAAAAATTTATACTCCTACTTGTGAGACGGTGAAATATTAACTTGATTAAATGTTTATACAAGTATATTAGAAAAATTATACTTATACTTGTGGGATGGTGAAATGAATGAAAGTATCCCTAAATGAGTATATTAGTTTATTAGAAAATTATACTTATACTTTTGGGACGGTGAAATATTTAAATGGAATAAAAGAAAATTATCCTATTATTTGTGGGACGGTAAAAGAAAATTATCCTATTATTTGTGAGTTGTCTGATGCTCTCGACCATGTGTGCTAAACTCCAACAAAGTTTGGAACTTTTGGAAGCCTATGAGATGGGCATGGAGTTAAAAGACATGTTCCAAGAGCAAGCAAGACAAGAAAGGTATGACACGATTGTTGCATTCGCATCTTCCAAGATGGCTGAAGGGCAACAAGTCAGTCCTCACCTTCTTAAAATGAAGGGTTATGTTGAGCATCTTGAGAAGCTTGGCTATCCAATTCAGTTGGAGCTAGACACGGATCTCATTCTTAATTCATTGCCTAAAAGTTATAATCATTTTGTGATGAATTTTAACATGCATTCAATGAATAAGAGTCTCTCCGAGTTGCATAACATGCTAAAAACTGCGGAGAAGAATATAGGGGAGAAAGGTTCTCCCGTGCTCATGATAAATCATGGAAAGGGCAAAGGTGCCAAGGCAAGGGGTAAGGCAAAGGTTGTCAAACTCAATATTAGCAAGACAAAGGTTGTCAAGGGTAATGAGGCAAAACCTGACACACAAAAGGATGCGATTTGCTTCCACTGCCATGAGATAGGTCATTGGAAGCGTAATTGCAAAGCTTATATGGCAGAGCACAAGAAGAAGAAGGGCAGTGGGACTGCATCGAATTCAGGTATCTATATGATAGATATACTCCTTTTTACTACTAGTTCTTGGGTATTGGATACCGGATGTGGATCTCACATTTGTTTAAATGTGCAGGCACTAAAGAATAGGAGACTACTTAAAGATGGTGAAGTGCACCTACGTGTGGGGAATGGAGCAAGAGTTGCTGCATTAGCCATAGGAACTTATGAAGTTATTTTACCTATCGGATTAATACTTGTTTTGAACAATTGCTATTATGTACCGGATTTAAGTAGGAATATTATTTCAATTTCTTGTTTGGATAAAGAAGGATTTAAATTTCTTATTGAGAATGAGAAATTTTCTATTTATTTAAATGATGTGCTTTAGGGTATTGCAAGTTCATTTAATGGTCTTTATATCCTTGATGTCAAGAATGAAAATAATGTCTATCATATAAATATGAAATCTAAACTTAATGATGTAAATCATACTTATCTGTGGCATTGCCGTCTTGGTCATATCAATGAGAAGCGTATCTCAAAACTCCATGGGGACGGACTTTTTGGATCACATGATCTTGAATCATATGATATTTGTGAGTCGTGTCTTCTTGGAAAAATGACTAAGACACATTTTACTAAGAGTAATGAAAGGGCAAGCGATTTATTGGGCCTTATACATTCCGATGTATGCGGACCATTAAGTAGCAATGCTAGGGGAGGATTTCAATACTTCGTAACATTCACCGATGATTTGAGTAGATATGGATATATCTATTTAATGAAACACAAAAGTGAAGTATTTGAGATATTTAGAATATTTCAAAATTATGTACAAAATCAACTTGGCAAAACTATTAAGCTACTTCGATCAGATCGAGGAGGTGAATATTTAAGCCAAGAATTTGATGATCATCTGAAGAATTGTGGAATAGTTTCACAATTAACTCCACCCGGAACACCACAGTGGAATGGTGTGTCCGAGAGGAGAAATCGAACTTTATTAGATATGGTTCGATCTATGATGAGTCAAGTTGATCTTCCATTAGAAAATTTGGGGTCATGCATTAGAAACCGCTGCATTCACACTAAATAGAGTTCCAAGTAAATCGGTTCAAAAGACACCATATGAGATATGGAGTGGAACAAAACCTTGCGTTTCTTTCATGAAAATTTGGGGTTGTGAAGCTTATATGAAGAGACTTGTCTCGGATAAACTCACACCCAAATCAGACAAATGTATTTTCGTGGGATATCCTAAGGAAACTAAAGGATATTACTTTTACAACCGCACGGAGAACAAAGTGTTTGTTACTCCTGTTGGGTTTCCTAGTAACATGCGCAGCGGAATTTAGCAATTAAAATTTTAAGAAACCCAAAGCCATGGATCCGTTCATATGATTAAATCAAATACAACAAGATGAATAGAGGAATAACTAACCCTTGATGACTATGAATTTTCTCTTGGTCTTTGGTGGAGAAACTTGAAGACTTGATCACGATCACAAAGCTTGAACACGAACTTTGAAGATGATGATTTTCACCCTCTAGCGGTATCCACACTTCGAACGAATATCAAAGGATCTTTGATCTTGGTTGCTAGACCAATATTATGAAACACACTTTCACAATATAATAAAAGAACTATATTGAATTTATTTGTGAATTATTTTGTTCCTCAATCAAGGATATCTTAGAACAAAATAATATCTCTCTCAAACTCTTTGAGACTCACAAAATCACTTGTCCATATGGTCTGGCCGAATTGGGCTTTTTATACACAATTAAGACATATTCCAAATAGGAATCTTGTGCTAAAAACCTTCCTAAATCGAATTAGGAATTTTCCTGTCGGCAGCATCAGGCGCCCGCCTGTAAAGGGCCAGGCGCCCGCCTGAATGACCAGAAGGTCCTTGTCTTTCTGGAATTACTTCAGGCGCCCGCCTGGTCTGAACCAAGCGCCCGCTCGGTAGACCAAACAGCCCAGAATGTTTCCAAAATTCCTCCAAGGTCCTTTGACTCTAAATTCCAATATAGTCCTCTTATTAAAGATTCGTTCTATTGTGTGTGACCCTCTAGGATTATACTAAGTTGGCAATGGGCTCAAACATGATCCCATAAGATATGATTAGGTTCTAGCAAACCGTCATACCTACCCAAATAGTATAACTAGATACAAGTTCGCATTCCTTTAGAATATGTCACAATCCCTTTGTCCACGATGTCATTGAACACAAGTCATGGTCAAACAGTCAACTTGTTTTTGTTCAATACTTTCTCGATTCCGAATATGTTGATAATCCAAATGACATTGATCCAATCAATTCATTTGAGTCCGGCCGAACATTTCATCAACATCATTCCTACGAGAGGCCCAAGCTTGACATCTCTCCGTGGAGGGACAAATCCATTTAGCTTATTATTCTTCCCAACGGGAATCCGATTATGCCAATCATACCCTTTATAACTACCGTGTTAAGGTAGCGTTTGAATATGTCAAACACAATGTTCATCAAGTGGAAGACTATAATAACTTCATGTCTAAGGATTCAAATGACATAACTAATATGAGATATATGTTCGACATAGACCATGACATAAATCTCATACAGCGGGTCATGTCCAGTACCTTGTTCCAAACAAGTACCCATAAATCTAACATGATCATCTCATGATCATTTAGCCTTTATACTAGTGCTTAATAAGTACTAGGGACGGGGATTATTATAAGTAAGCATGAACAACAATAATAATCAAAACATCTCTTTATTGATATGAAATAAATGATAACAATTACAACGTTTATTAAACGTGCCTAGGGCACCACTACCAACAATCTCCCACTTGCCCTAGGCCCAATCTCCCATGTATCTAATACCCATGGACCTAACATGACCATCATGTTTAGCTTGTGGAAGTCCCTTTGTTAGCGGGTCCGCAACATTGTCATCAGTAGGTACTCTGCATATATTTACGTCTCCCCTATCAACGATCTCTCGAATGATATGAAAACGCCTAAGTATGTGTTTGGATTTCTGATGTGCTCTTGGTTCCTTTGCTTGAGCAATAGCACCATTATTGTCGCAATAAAGGTCTATTGGATTAGCAATACTAGGAACCACTTCAAGTTCAGTTATGAACTTTTTAATCCAAACAGCTTCCTTTGCAGCATCCGATGCAGCAATATACTCAGCTTCTGTTGTAGAATCAGCGGTTGTACTTTGCTTGGAACTCTTCCAGCTTACAGCTCCACCATTTAACATAAACACAAAACCCGATTGCGATCGGCTATCATCTTTGTCGGTTTGGAAGCTTGCATCCGTGTAAGCATTTACAACGAGATCATCTTCCATTCCTCCATAGACTAAAAACGAGTCTTTAGTTCTTCTCAAGTACTTAAGAATCGCTTTTACAGCTATCCAGTGATTTTCGCCAGGGTCGGATTGGTATCTACTTGTCATGCTCAAAGCATAAGATACATCCGGCCTAGTACAAATCATGGCATACATGATGGACCCAATTGCCGAAGCATATGGAACATCATTCATTTTCTCACGCTCATCTTTTGTCTTAGGACATTGAGTCTTGCTTAGAGAAACTCCATGTAACACGGGCAAGGTTCCTCTCTTAGAATTTTCCATACGGAATCTTCTAATGACCTTGTCAATGTATGTACTTTGGCTTAAACCAAGTAGCCTCCTTGATCTATCTCTATAGATCTTAATGCCAAGAATATATGCGGCTTCACCCATATCTTTCATTGCGAAGCACTTTCCTAACCAAGTCTTCACAGACTGAAGTGTAGGAATGTCGTTTCCAATGAGCAATATGTCATCCACATATAAGATAAGGAATAGCACTATGCTCCCACTAATCTTTTTGTATACACAAGGCTCATCTTCGTTCTTGATGAAACCAAACTCTTTGACCGATTCATCAAAACGGAGATTCCAACTCCTTGAAGCTTGCTTCAATCCATAGATGGATCTTTGCAATTTGCATACCTTAGAATCTTGTTCAAAACCTTCTGGTTATGTCATATACACATCCTCTTGGAGTTTTCCATTCAGGAAAGCGGTTTTGACATCCATCTGCCATATTTCATAGTCATGATATGCGGCAATGGCAAGCAAAATTCTTATAGACTTGATCATTGCTACGGGTGAAAAGGTCTCATCATAGTCAATACCATGAACTTGCCTATAACCTTTCGCTACAAGCCTAGCTTTGTAAGTATGCACCTTCCCATCCATGTCAGTCTTCTTCTTGAAGACCCATTTGCATCCTATGGTTTTTACACCTTCGGGTGCATCAATCAAATTCCAAACTTGATTGTCTTGCATGGATTGCAATTCGGATTCCATGGCTCCAAGCCACTTGTCCGAATCAGGAGAAGACATCGCCTCTTGGTAGGTTGACGGTTCATCATTCTCAATGATTTCTACCTCATTACTATCCGTTACGAGAAATCCATATCTCTCGGGCTCGGATCGTAACCTACTAGATCTGCGAGATGCTTGTGTATTTTGAACAGGTTCCACAACTCCTTGTGGTTCTTGTTCTTGTTCCACTATTGGTTCAATGTTATTTTCTGGGTCTCGAATTTCTTCAAGATTTATTTTACTCCCACTGATTTCTTTGGAGAGAAACTCTTTCTCTAGAAAGACACCAGTTCGGGCAACAAACACTTTGTTGTCCTCTCGGTTGTAAAAGTAATATCCTTTAGTTTCCTTAGGATATCCCACGAAAATACATTTATCAGATTTGTGTGCTAGTTTGTCAGAGATGAGTCTCTTGACATAAACTTCGCAACCCCAAATCCTCATGAAAGATAAACTAGGTTTCTTTCCACTCCACATCTCATATGGAGTCTTTGGAACCGATTAGTTGGAACTTGATTTAGTGTGAAAGCAGCGGTTTCTAGGGCGTAACCCCAAAAGGATATTGGAAGATCAACTTGACTCATCATTGATCGAACCATGTCTAACAAAGTCCGATTCCTCCTCTCGGACACACCATTCCATTGTGGTGTTCCAGGTGGAGTCAATTGTGAAACTATTCCACAATTCTTTAGATGATCATCAAATTCTTGACTTAAGTATTCTCCACCTCGATCTGATCGAAGTGCCTTAATGCTTTTGCCAAGTTGTTTTTCTACTTCATTTTGAAATATTCTAAATATCTCAAATGCTTCACTTTTATGTTTCATTAGTAAACATACCCAAATCTACTATAATCATCAGTGAAGGTTATGAAGTATTGAAATCCTCCCCTAGCATTGCTACTTAATGGTCCGCATATATCGGAATGTATCAACCCCAATAAGTCGCTTGCCCTTTCACCCAACTTGGTAAAAGGTGTCTTAGTCATTTTTCCAAGAAGACACGACTCACAAGTATCATATGACTCTAAGTCACATGAACCCAAAAGTCCGTCCCCATGGAGTTTTGAGATACGCTTCTCATTAATATGACCAAGACGGCAATGCCACATATAAGTATGATTTACATCATTAGGTTTAGATTTCTTA
Organism: Campanula takesimana; assembly: GCA_026119855.1. Classification (NCBI taxonomy): domain Eukaryota; kingdom Viridiplantae; phylum Streptophyta; class Magnoliopsida; order Asterales; family Campanulaceae; genus Campanula; species Campanula takesimana. Next base: position 116,255 of record JAOWBW010001885.1, read on the forward strand.
TTTACATGATAGACATTATTTTCATTCTTGACATCCAAGACATAAAGGCCATTAAATGAATTAGCAATACCATAAAGCACATCATTTAAATAAATAGAAAATTTCTTATTCTCAATAAGAAACTTAAAACCTTCATTATCCAAACAAGAAATTGAAGTAATATTTCTGCTTAAATCCGGAACATAATAACAATTGTTCAAAACAAGAATTAATCCGGAAGGTAAAGTGACTTCATAAGTCCCTACGGCTAATGCAGCAACTCTTGCTCCATTTCCCACGCGTAGATCTACTTCACCTTCTTTAAGCAGTCTCCTATTCTTTAGTCCCTGCACATTTAGACAAATGTGAGAACCACATCCGGTATCCAATACCCAAGAATCAGTGGTAGAAAGGAGAATATCTATCATATAGATACCTGAAGTCGACGCAGCCTTGCTGCTCTTCTTCTTCTTTTGCTCTTCCAAGAAAGCCTTGCAATTACGTTTCCAATGACCAATTTCTTGACAATGGAAACAGATTGCATCCTTTTGTGAATCAGGTTTTGCCTCAGAAGCCTTGGCAACCTTTGCCTTGCTTATCTTAGGTTTGACAACTTTTGCCTTACCCTTTCCTTTGGCACTAGCCTTCTTCCCATCATGAACCAAGAGCACAGGAGAACCTTTCTCCACAATTTTCATCTCTGCAGTTTTGAGCATCCCATGCAACTCAGAGAGATTCTTATCCATTCCATGCATGTTATAATTCATCACAAACTGATTATAACTTTTAGGCAATGAATTAAGAATGAGATCCGTGGCTAGCTCCAATGGGATTGGATAGCCAAGTTTCTCAAGGTGCTCTACATAACCTTTCATTTTAAGAAAGTGAGGACTCACTTGTTGCCCTTCATTCATTTTGCTAGTAGTAAATGCAACAATGGTCTTGTACCTCTCTTGCCTAGCTTGCTCTTGAAACATGGTTCTCAACTCCACGCCTATCTCATAGGCTTCCAAATGTTCCAAACTTTGTTGGAGTTTTGAACACATAGCAGCAAGCATGAGACAACTTACATCTCTAGAATCATTACGATGTTTCTTGTAATTGTCTCTTTCTACCCTAGGGGCAGTAGGCGGTGGTTCAGCAGGGAGAGGCCCATCGAGAATGTACAACTTATCTTCTTGCCTAAGAACAATTCTTATGCTTCGGATCCAATCCATAAAGTTTGTACCATTCTCTTCGAGCTTATCCTTCTCAAGGATCGATCGCAACGACATTGATTGAGTGTTATTAGTCATTATCTACAAATATGCAAAATTTCCAAAATTTAATAAGTACCGATTTTCATTAAAGAGATAAATAATGTATTTTTAAACAAAATACTCCCACTAAATTATATAACCTTCTTATACATCCAATGTATAATATAATTTAATTGGGTTAAGATCCAACTTTAATTTAATTTCAAGTCCGCTAAGGCGGATTACACAAAATCAAATTAATTAGGTAGACAACTCTTGTCAATCATATCTCATATGACTCTTAATTCCTTTTATGAGATTCTTTTAGAAATCCAATTTCAAAAGCATGTTAAACCTCATCTTTGCCTAGGCCCAAAACTGTTTTGACGCCCAATTAAGTCTAACCATTTTAAACGCATAGTTAATGTGTCCCGCTAGGGCGTGCCCACATTATCTATCTTGCTCAAACATAAATAAATTTAATGCACCTCGCTAGGGCGAATCTACATTAAAATCACTCATGTACTAACAAGTGTTTTAATCATGGCATGTCAATAAAAGACTTAAAACTTTCTTTGAAGGTTCATCTTCGATATAGCATATAACACATTTATGAGCACATAATATAAACATGTTACACATCAAGTTTAGCCACTAAATTAATCCCATTAATTTAAGCATAATATTTATGTGTCATTAGTTTCTCTATAATTATGAGGATGAGACTATTTCAACTTTGGTTATTATCTCCAAATCAAGACAACAAGAAGTGCGGTCGAACTAAGCCATTAGGCAACCACAATCCCGCACTAATTCAAGAAACCAAGAAAGTAGTCCATGTGGCCGAAACTAAGCAATAGATGGTCTCGATGAACGTAGGCCAATTGCATTCACAATTCCACATGGATCTCCAATCATTGAATCAAGAACTTTGTTTCTCAATTTTAGCAATTATGAACTCTTCATAATTCTAACTTCGTTTTATCTTTGAAACTTTGATTGCGATCAATTTTGGGAAACACAATCTCGATGAACGCAGATTAGCCATCCAAAACTTGAACCAATCTAGGAATCACAAGACTAAAACAAATAGGAAAATCAAACCCCAAAATCCACACACAAAACCAACTACCCAAAACCCATTCCAGATCAGCAAGTCTGAAGTGGTCTTGTTACTGGTTTTGTCGGATTTATCGAAAAATTCCAGAATCAGATTTTGAACAGAATCAGAACATTCTGGCCTAGCAAGCGCGCGCCTGGTCCAGCACAGGCGGGCGCCTGAATGGTCAGAATGGTATGGAATTTTCAAGTTCGAAAATTTTGTCTCAAAATTATTTTTCCCCGATTATTAAAACTTTGATCCAATCAAAAATCAATAATCGAAATAATTCAGAATCCACCATAATTTTTATTGCGATTGAATCGTGCGATTAAGGTTCGAAAAACAATAAACCACATAAAATCACAAAACACATAAACATCATATAATCCAATATTCATATCATGCTTGGCACATAAACAATTTATATACACAACATGATCCAAGTATTGAATTAATCAACATGAACGGGGCTCTGATACCACTGTTGGGTTTCCTAGTAACATGCGCAGCGGAATTTAGCAATTAAAATTTTAAGAAACCCAAAGCCATGGATCCGTTCATATGATTAAATCAAATACAACAAGATGAATAGAGGAATAACTAACCCTTGATGACTATGAATTTTCTCTTGGTCTTTGGTGGAGAAACTTGAAGACTTGATCACGATCACAAAGCTTGAACACGAACTTTGAAGATGATGATTTTCACCCTCTAGCGGTATCCACACTTCGAACGAATATCAAAGGATCTTTGATCTTGGTTGCTAGACCAATATTATGAAACACACTTTCACAATATAATAAAAGAACTATATTGAATTTATTTGTGAATTATTTTGTTCCTCAATCAAGGATATCTTAGAACAAAATAATATCTCTCTCAAACTCTTTGAGACTCACAAAATCACTTGTCCATATGGTCTGGCCGAATTGGGCTTTTTATACACAATTAAGACATATTCCAAATAGGAATCTTGTGCTAAAAACCTTCCTAAATCGAATTAGGAATTTTCCTGTCGGCAGCATCAGGCACCCGCCTGTAAAGGGCCAGGCGCCCGCCTGAATGACCAGAAGGTCCTTGTCTTTCTGGAATTACTTCAGGCGCCCGCCTGGTCTGAACCAAGCGCCCGCTCGGTAGACCAAACAGCCCAGAATGTTTCCAAAATTCCTCCAAGGTCCTTTGACTCTAAATTCCAATATAGTCCTCTTATTAAAGATTCGTTCTATTGTGTGTGACCCTCTAGGATTATACTAAGTTGGCAATGGGCTCAAACATGATCCCATAAGATATGATTAGGTTCTAGCAAACCGTCATACCTACCCAAATAGTATAACTAGATACAAGTTCGCATTCCTTTAGAATATGTCACAATCCCTTTGTCCACGATGTCATTGAACACAAGTCATGGTCAAACAGTCAACTTGTTTTTGTTCAATACTTTCTCGATTCCGAATATGTTGATAATCCAAATGACATTGATCCAATCAATTCATTTGAGTCCGGCCGAACATTTCATCAACATCATTCCTACGAGAGGCCCAAGCTTGACATCTCTCCGTGGAGGGACAAATCCATTTAGCTTATTATTCTTCCCAACGGGAATCCGATTATGCCAATCATACCCTTTATAACTACCGTGTTAAGGTAGCGTTTGAATATGTCAAACACAATGTTCATCAAGTGGAAGACTATAATAACTTCATGTCTAAGGATTCAAATGACATAACTAATATGAGATATATGTTCGACATAGACCATGACATAAATCTCATACAGCGGGTCATGTCCAGTACCTTGTTCCAAACAAGTACCCATAAATCTAACATGATCATCTCATGATCATTTAGCCTTTATACTAGTGCTTAATAAGTACTAGGGACGGGGATTATTATAAGTAAGCATGAACAACAATAATAATCAAAACATCTCTTTATTGATATGAAATAAATGATAACAATTACAACGTTTATTAAACGTGCCTAGGGCACCACTACCAACAACTCGTGACGGCACTTTTCTAGAGAAAGAGTTTCTTTCCAAAAGGGTTAGTGGAGTAAAATAAATCTTGAAAAAAATTCAAGAACCCGAAAATAACATTGAACCGATGGTGGAACAAGAGCAAGTACCACAAGGAGTTGTGGAACCTGTTCAAAGTACACAAGTAACTCGCAGATCTAATAGGATACGGTCCGAACCCGAGAGATATGGATTTCTTGTAACAGAAAGTAATGATGTGGAAATCATTGAGAATAATGAACCCACAACCTATGAAGAGGCAATGTCATCTCCTGATTCGGATAAGTGGCTTGGAGCCATGGAATCCGAATTACAATCCATGAAAGATAATCAAGTTTGGAACTTGATTGATGCACCCGAAGGTGTAAAAACCATAGGATGCAAATGGGTCTTCAAGAAAAACACTGACATGGATGGGAAGGTGCATACTTACAAAGCTAGACTTGTAGCGAAAGGTTATAGGCAGATTCATGGTGTAGACTATGATGAAACCTTTTCACCCGTAGCAATGATCAAGTCTATCAGAATTTTGATTGCCATAGCAGCATATTATGACTATGAGATATGGCAAATGGATGTCAAAACCGCTTTCCTGAATGGAAATCTACAAGAGGATGTGTACATGACACAACCTGAAGGTTTTGCGCAAAATTCTAAAGTATGCAAGTTGCAGAAATCCATTTATGGATTGAAGCAAGCTTCAAGGAGTTGGAATCTCCATTTTGATGAATCAGTTAAAGAGTTTGGCTTCATCAAGAACGAAGATGAACCTTGTGTGTACAAGAAAATTAGTGGGAGCATAGTGGTGTTTCTAATATTATATGTGGATGACATATTACTCATTGGAAATGATATTCCTACACTTCAGTCTGTGAATATTTGGTTAGGGAAATGTTTCGCAATGAAAGATATGGGAGAAGCCGCATATATCCTTGGTATTAAGATCTATAGAGATAGATCAAAGAAGCTTATTGGCTTAAGTTAAAGTACATACATTGACAAAGTTCTAAAGATATTCCGCATGGAAAACTCTAAGAGAGGAAACTTGCCAGTGTTACATGGTGTAACTCTTAGCAAGAATCAGTGTCCCAAGACAAATGATGAGCGAGAGAGAATGAATGGAATCCCATACGCATCCGCAATTGGATCCATCATGTATGCTATGATTTGTACTAGACCGGATGTATCTTAAGCCTTGAGCATGACGAGTAGATACCAATCCGACCCCGGTGAAAGTCACTGGATAGCCGTCAAGTCGATTCTAAAGTACTTAAGAAGGACTAAAGAATCATTCTTGATCTATGGAGGTATGGAAGATGATCTCATTGTAAGGGGTTACACAGATGCAAGCTTCCAAACCGACAAGGATGATAGTAGATCGCAATCTGGATTTATGTTTATGTTAAATGGTGGTGCTGTAAGCTGGAAGAGTTCTAAGCAAAGTACAGTAGCAGATTCTACAACTGAAGCCGAGTACATAGCTGCATCGGATGCTGCAAAGGAGGTTGTTTGAATCAAGAAGTTCATCGGAGAACTTGAAGTGGTTCCTAGTATTGCTAATCCAATAGACCTTTATTGCGATAATAATGGCGCTATTGCTCAAGCAAAGGAACCAAGATCACATCAGAGATCCAAACACATACTTAGGCATTTTCATCTCATTCGAGAAATCGTGGAGAGGGAGGACATTAAATTATGCAGAGTACCAACTGATGATAACATAGCAGATCCACTAACAAAGGGTTTTTCACAAGCTAAGCATGATGGTCATGTTAGGTCCATGGGTATTAGATAAGTTGGAGAGCCTATTGCAAGTGGGAGATTGTTGGTGTATATGCCCTAGGCACGTTATTGGAACGTATATTTGTTATCGTTTTATTCATTTGATAAAGAGATGTTTGATTATTATTATTGTTACATGTTTTATTTATAATAATCTCCATCCCTAGTACTTATGAAGCACTAGTATAAGTCTAAATAATCATGGGATGCTTATGTTAGACTTATGGGTACTTGTTTGGAACAAGGTACTGGACATGACCCGCTAGATGAGATTTATATCATGGTCGTTGTCATAAATAAATCTCATGTTAGTTATTTCATTTGAATCCTTTGACATGAAGTTATTATTGTCTTCCACTTGATGAACGTTATGTTTGACATATTCAAACGCTACCTTTAACCGGGTATTTATAAAGGATATGATTGGCACAATCGGATTCAAGTAGGGAAGAATAATAAGCCAAATGGATTTGTCCCTCTTCGGAAAGATGTCAAGCTTAGGCCTCTCGTAGAATTATATTAATGAAAGTGTTTGGCCGAACCCAAATGGATTGATGAGATCAAGACGTTTGAATTAATCAATATATTCGGAAACGAGAAAGCATTGAACAAAGACAAGTTGACCTTAGACCATGACTTGTGTTCAATAGGCATCGTGGACAAAGGGATTGTTACTTGTACTATAGAGGATAAACTTTGGGTTACAAAGTTATACTATTTGTGTAGTCATAAAAGGTTTGCTAGAATCTAATTATGACTTACGGGCTTTGACTGGTTAAACCCGTTGGCAACTTAGTATAATCCTATTGGGTCACACACGCAGAACGGATAATTAAAAGGCTGAAATTAAAAGGAATGCGGGAACGGCGACCGTACAGCGGCCAAGGCGGCGTACGCCTAGGATGGAGCCGTACGGATCGTGTCCCGCACTGGTTCAGTTTTAGGAAATTTCTTGTGCACCAAGAAGTCCTAAACCCTAAAGGAATCAGACCTATACCAGTATAAATATGTGTGTCCGGGTTTTTGAGACCTAGTTGATGATTCAAGAAATCAAACTGATTATAAGACAGTAGACACATGGCATTAGAAGATATAGTCACTTCAAGGGATATGCACTACACATTTCCTTTTCTGAGTCCAGTAAGAATGATTTCATCATTGGAATTCTTCACTTGACACAGGTTATGGGAGCACACAACATGAAATCATTTGTCACAGATCTGACTGATGCTAATCAAGTTGTGCTTGAGACCTTCCACATAGGAGACATTTGACAAGATAATGCTTTTTGTGATCAAATCTCCATGTCCTTTGACTCTGGCTTGAGAGTTGTCTCCAAAAACAACATTAGGGCCATCTTTTGGAATGAAGCTCTGAAGCCATTTTTTGTTGAAGGTCATGTGCCTGCTGCAGCCACTATCTAGGTACCAGATTCCTATATTAAAATCCTACAAAACAAATGAATAAAAATAAACATATCACAAGAGAGTATCTTTTTCCTCCTAGGCTTCTAGTCCTGACTGGTCCAAATAAGTCCATATGAATAAGTTCAAGTGGCCTTTTTGTATCCAATCTATTTTTGATTTTAAAAGAGGTCCTTTGTTGCTTTCCACACTGACAAGCGTTGCACAGTTTATCCTTTTTGAAGGATATCTTTGGAATTCCTTTAACAAGTTTGGAGGATGCAAGTTTGGCTATGCTTTTAAGATTTAAGTGAGCTAATCTTTTATGCCAGAGCCATGCCAAATCAGACTGATTATAAGACAGTAAACACATGGCATTAGAAGATTTAGTCACTTCAAGGGATATGAAGTACACATTTCCTTTTCTGAATCCAGTAAGAATGATTTCATCATTGGAATTCTTCACTTGACACAGGTTATGGGAGCACACAACATGAAATCCTTTGTCACAGATCTGACTGATGCTAATCAAGTTGTGCTTAAGACCTTCCACATAGGAGACATTTGACAAGATAATGGTTTTTGTGATAAAATCTCCATGTTCTTTGACTTTGGCTTGAGAGTTGTCGCCAAAAACAACATTAGGGCCATCTTTTGGAATGAAGTTCTAAAGCCATTTTTTGTTGAAGGTCATGTGCCTGCTGCAGCCACTATCTAGGTACCAGATTCCTATATTAAAATCCTACAAAACAAATGAATAAAAATAAACATGGTCCCCTTTGAATTATGGATCCAGGAGGTTAGACAGCCTTAGGGACCCAAACTTTTACAATTTTCTTAGGAGGGTTATTGTTCTTTGGGATATGAGGTTTTTGGTTGAAGGAGTTTAGGTAAGATAGGATTTGGTACAGATAGGGTGTCATTCTAAATTATTGATTATGGTAGTTGTGATGTGGGTGAGGATTATATGATTTGGGTGTTGTATGGGTTTTCGGCATCTTTGAAGATCTGTAGTTTTGACATTTTCTTCCTTTGTAGGTCTGCTATCTTCTTGGATATGCTTGATAGGTCTACTGTCTTCTAGAGTAACCTTGATAGGTCTGTTGTCTGTAGTTGTACTGACCAGATTGATTGTTCCCCCAAGTTTGAGATTTCTTTGGAGGACTTGGGGTAACACTTTTGTTGTTGGGGTTGGTCATTTGAACACTGCTACTGGATGCTTGGTTATGATAGCTGACCTCCTTCGTTTTTCCTTGAGCCTTGTATACATCCTGTTTTGTTTGGACATGATAGATGGGTTTTCTTATAGTTTTGTCTCCCATCTTGACAAGTAACATTTTCTCTAGTTTCCTTTCACCCTCAGGTAGTTTGTATTCAATCAAGGTTGGGTTATTTGCACCTAGTCCAGTTTTGTCAAAAGGATGCCTTTGTGTATAAAAGAAATGTGACATTGCTGAACTTGACTTGTTCCAAGACTCAATTTTTGTTTTGAATGCTTGGTTTTCATCATTTAGGGCCTCTATTCTGAGGTTGAGCTCTTTCAGTTGACTGCTGATGTGAAGGTGATTATTTCTTGCATTGAAGACATCAGCATGAAGGTCTACTATCTCATCTACTTGCTGCTTATTATGGTTTTGAAGAGAGAGATTTTGTGTTTCAAGGAGGGCATTTTTTTGGTTTTAAGACTGTCTAGGTCCTTAGAAAATTGTAAATTTTTAGTTATCAAGACCCTAAGGCTTGATTCTTCTTTCTTTCTCTGAATAAACAAAGTACAAGCTAAATTTTTAAGACCTTCAAGGTCAAGGGAGTTAAAATCACTTTCCTCTCTTAGTTTTTCTGCAGCTGCAAGAGCTTCAAGTTTCTCTTCATTTTGTGAGTCATCTTCATCATTTGCCATGAGACATATCATGGCTTCCATTTCATTATCTGAGTCTGAGGAGTCACTTTCATCATCACTGAATTTTGACAGGTCTGCTATCATGACCTGTTCCTTCTTTTCAACTTGTTTGGCTTTGGCACAGTTGAAGCAATTACACCTAGAACTGTGTATAATATCTTTAGAATATGATAGCTTCTTCTGGGTTGAAAAGTTTCTTGATTTCTTTGGTTCAGGGCACTCTTGAGAGTAGTGACCTAATTTTTCACAGTTATAGCATGTGAAATCTTTCTTCTCAGTTTGGACATGGTTAGAAGTGGATTCTATATTTCTTTTGTCAAACATTCCTTTTTGATGTTTCATAGCATTTTTAAAAGCTATGGTAATCAGGCTAGGAATGTCTTCTTGAGTCAAAGGTTTGACTTCTGGTTTTTGGGACAGGTTGACTTTCTCAATAGCATTGCAGATTTGGGAGTCAATGTCCTGTTATGAGTAAGCTTTAGGAGCTTCTTGTGCAGCAAGAGCCATGGTGTGAGCATTGGCTAAGGATGATGCAATGGTGGGAAGTTTGACAGTCCCTTCAAGTTCATATGCTTCAAATTTTCCAAAGTATTGTTCAACAGTCATTGTTGGCCATTCAGTACCTTCTCTTATGGGTAAAGCAACTTTTTCATATTCTCGAGGGAGGCTTGAAAATATTTTCAAACATAGGTCTTGTTGATCTAATTTCTTGCCATGATCTGACACTAGTCTAAGTAGATCTTCAAATCTGTCTTTGGCAGCACTAACTCTTTCACCAGTAGAAAATTTGAAATTGTCAAGTTGCCTTAATAGGTTATATAGATTTTGTGCTCTAACACTTGTGTGCTTAGTAAACTTGGTTTTGATTAAATCCCAGGCTTTTTTAGCTGTTTCAACTTTCCCAATTTCCTGGGGCAAAGAGTCATTAACACTTTTTTGTAAAATGTTTTTGACTTTTTGATTAGCTGACACTAAGTGTCTTTCAGTTTCAGTCCTAAGGTCTGGGGTTTTGTATTTGTCCTCTCCTCCATTTGTGTCAGGTTGAGTGGGTATTCTGACTTCTTCATGAAGTACAAACCAGTTCCAAACACTGTTTGAATCAATGTAGGTCTTGATCTTGGAAGAGAATATTTCAAATGATCCACAGTCATCAACATGTGGAATGTCTTTCTCATTGTTTCTTCTGGGTTGAGGCATGATGTTGGTGCTTCTGGGTCCTTCACAAGATGTTAAGCTTGAAGACACTTAAGTCTTTTAGAAACCAGCTCTGATACCAATTGAAAGAACCTGTTCTACTTATGAACTTTAAACAGGTAGATATTAGTTCACAAGAGGTCGACTATCTTGGCAGAGTAGGTCGACTATGTTGAGGTGCAGTGTGTGTATGTTGAGTTATGCAGCGGAATAATAATGAAATAAATAGAAGAAATAAATGAGTAAATGATAAGTGATATGTGTGTGAATAAGTGTGAGTAAATGAAATAAATAGAAGAAATTACTTGTTGCAAAGTACAAAAAAAGAAAAAGAAAAGGTTTCACAAATGTGAGGGTTTGGTGATCTCTACACTAGTACAGATTTAAGCTTGCATAGCGTTTTTTAGGCCTTATATAGTGCATAAAAGCGCTATACAAGCGACCGCTATGTAAGCTTGCATAGCGCTTTTTATGCGCTGTCTAAGCGAAGGGTCTAACATAGCGTTTTTTAGAAATCAACTTGCATAGCGCTTTTTATGCGCTATCTAAGTGTTTTTTTTTTGTAAATGCCAGCTAACTTAGATAGCGCATAAAAAAACGCTATCTAAGGCTATCTTTTTTTTTAAATCATATTTTTTCCCTGCTGCACCTATTTTTATATAAATTATAACCTTGAAATTGAATAAATAAAAATTAATATTAACTAACAAACATTTCATTCAACAATAACAATCAACCTTTCATTACACACACCAACAATAATTCTTACAATCATCCACAAGAGTTATAAACTAACAAGATTTAGATCTTTGTTCTCGATCATCAACAATATAGTTAATATTACAATCAACAATTCATTACATACACCCCAACACCGGAACAAAAGCATATAAACTGTAATTTCCGGGATGGATGCCTTTAATGAAGAAATACCCCTCTTTATCACTTTGAGTCCAAAACTGGTAACCCTGAAAGCGAAAAACGCATACTTATATATGAATACCCCTCTTTATCCTGAAAAATTTGCATTTTGCTAGGAGGATAACACTTGATTCGGTTCGCACGGACAAACTGTACAAAAAAAAATTACAAGACATTTGTTAGAACCAAACATTATAAGACTGCAGAATGGGATAGGAAATCAAGCATACACTAGCAAGAGAACCTACTAAATAGCGACTATGATCAGCATATTAAAGCACATGCCAAATCACACTATAAAATCATAAGTAGAGAGAGAACAGGTAAAAGCGTAAAGTCCACAAATCAAAAACATTCTTGAATTACAAGGATGTATATATCACAATGAAGGCAGATAGGCAGCTGGTTGACCTAGGAAAAAAAAGAAAAAGAAAAAAGCCATATACTCATCAACCATAATTACTAGCATAGTTTACACGTGAAAATTTGTATTAATCCCTCTGATGTATGTTTTATGTTCTTCATCAACAATCTTTGTCCTTATAATAAAAGTTTACTCTAGTTTTGTGCAAGGGTTATAAAAGGGCTGTAATGAACCCGCGCAACCGCTCCTGCATAAGATTTGCTCCTAACACAACTCGAGGAGCACACGCTCAGAGTACTACACACAACACAACAACCACAACTCGATGAGCACACGCTCGGAGTACTACACACAACACATGTATACGTATATACAAAGAAATACGATGACAGAGCCAAGCAATCATATATACAAAATTTTGAGGGAATTACCTTTTGAGTAAGTAAATAGGAATCAGAGTTCCGTTCCTGTTCTTCTTTAACTTTCTTTTCAAGCTCTTCAACCTGGGACAAAAAAAAAAAAAAAAAAAAAAACAGAAATGTTCACATTTTCCATCTTCTGAGCAATAAGGAGATGGAAACATTTCTAAGTAGCAGTTTTCTGACAACCTTAAGTTGAAGGACCAAAGTTTCAGATTTGGATTCTAAGATAGCAACGTTGCATTGTATTACTCCCTCCGTCCCAAATTGAATGCCTACTCTTCAATAACAAATAAAACAACATTAAAGAACGAAAAATACGATACCAAAATAAATTTGAACATTTTTTGAACATTCATTTTGGGACGGAGTCTCTCTTTCGAATGAAAATAGCTTGCGGAGTAGTACCTTTATCTTCTGGTCTAAATCATTGATTGCCACAACCCAGGTCTTTTTGTCATACTCGTACCTGCTAGATACATCCCTCAACTTTTCAGATTGCTTCGCCATGTTTTGATCTATTAGGAGGAAAAAAAAAAAATAAGAATCAAGGGTTGATTTAAATTAAGCAAAAGATGTAGGAAAATAGTCACAAAGTTCTACATCATGTGTTAAATAATCTGAATGTAGTTTTCACTTTATATCCACTAACCACAGGGCTTCCATTATTTCCTTCAAACCTAATTACAATCCCCTCGGTATTCTTGACAGAGACTTTCAAGTCAACAAACTGCAATGTTTTATTGGCTCCAACGACAGAAAATATATCCAAATTAGAGAGTACCTGTTACAACAACAAGAAATTCTGATACTCCCCAAAAAATGATCTTCCCATTTACCATTTTTCAATGTCCCAAAAAGTTCTTCCTATTCCTACAATTTAGGCTTAAAAGTGTATAAACATAACATGACAAGTGAAGCAAGTGATCATCTTCTTAAAAAGTTTGAATAGTCAAATGGAAAGATCATTTTGGGACGGAGGGAATATTTTTTTTCCAGTGATAGCATTTTGTGGCTAAGAAATATTAGAAGATATTCGCATGACAAACATACCTTCTCATCTTGAATGAATACATTGAATACCCTCATTCCTTTGGGCCCATATGTGTTTATCATCTCCACGAAATGAAGATCAACATAATAATGTCCAGGAAGAAGATTGTCAAAATGATAAGAAAAATTTCCTACTCGTGCTGACTGGTAAATGAATGGGAAATCACCACTCTTAGTTATAAACTCATCAGTTTGAAATATATCTCCCCCTCGAAAGAACTTGTCAGACAAAAAGCTTATACTGGAATCTGCTTCCACTAATGCCTCCCCTCCAGCATTTACAAACATCACAACTTCCTCTGTTACAGAAAAATAAAAAACACCATATAAGAATAGGACAAAACAAGAAAGTCGATGGGTGAATTCTCACTGTACTATGAAGATTAATACCCTAATGGATTAAAGTTAGTTTACCCCATAAAAGTTTCATCTAGAACTCTTTAACTCCATTCTTGTACACTTTTGATAGTCGGTCCGCAACGATCCACTTACGATCCATATTTAACTAAATTACAAATAAATGTCACCAGAACAATTTTCAGTATATTTGAAAGTAAACTAATATTTCAAAGAAACAAAATTAGACAGACGAAAACTCGACATTAGGAGCTTGAATTAAAGGTTGTCTAGCTAATTAAAAGCATGTTTTTCTTCTATTTTGTGTTTAAGGCATTATCTGGAGAATATCTTCGTTGTAGTTATGATTATCAATGAATATCATTAGTAGTACTGTGTACAACACTTCTCTGAGTAGTTATGGAAACTAATCAAATTCATACATTAGCTAATTTCTTACTCCATATATTCCACGAAAATACTCATTTTGTTCTTGATTAAGCAAAATGATATTTATTTTGGGACGTTGGATGCAGTAACTTACTAGTAGAAGGAAAAATTTAACCTGAGACAATGATACGTATCCAATGAATTAAAATGAAATAAATAATCCTTCCGTCCCAAAATAATTTCACATTTGACTATCCAAACTTTTTAAAGATATAACACTTGTTTCACAATTTTGTCTATGAAAAATAAAAAGTGGAAAAATTACTTCGAGACAAAGGGAGTAAAAAAAAAAAAAAAAAAAAAGCATTCCAGTTAGATAGGGATGTAAACCAAACACATGAATGGTAATCTGAAAACCATTCCTTAATCTAGACATAACCACATGCCAAACATGGGAATTGGAATGTCCGGATTTCAGATACCTAGCTATTGCATTCCCTTTCCCAAACACCCATTCCCGTGTGCCAAACGAGGCCTGAATTGAACCAACATTTAAGTTTCACAATCGTCATATACAAGGGTAGTTACAATAGTGTTAAACCCTAATTGTTTGAATTGGGTGGGTCAAGGGTAGTTAAAGGAACCTAGGGAGGAGTAAATTGCGTTTCTATCATTGATATAATGGATGAATCGAGTGGGGAAGAGGTGAGCCCTGAACCTAGATACCTTGTTACCCGAAGAAAAAAATCAAAGTAGTTTGGTTATAGGAAATTTACCCATTGAAAGAACATTAGAAGCAGAAAATTTAGAATACAACAACAAGAAATTTGAATAATTTTAGGGACAAAATAGAGTTAGTCGGAGAATACCTTGACGAGTTGAAAGAGGGAGAGGAACTTGAGAGTCGGCGTTGACAAGGAGATGTAGACGGCGTTGCTGATCTGCCGGCGGTGGAGATTGCAACGGCAAGCATGGACTGGTTGTCGAGGGTGTGGAAGGAGAGGAAAAGGCGAGAACGAGAAACAGGATTGATTACAGGGCGCTCTGTAGAATTGAAGAGGGAATTGATTTTGGGTTGAAAAAGCCATGTCAAGAAATTCAGCCGTATATATGTATTTTCTCAAACCGGACACTAAAAGAAAATTAGTCAGAGCTTACGAAGCGCTTGATTCAATAGCGCTTCGTTTATACGCTATTGTAGCTACTTATAGAGGGATAGCGTATATTTTTTATGTGCTATAAAAGGTTTTTTTTTTTTTCCTTTTTCGGCTTAATAACTAGACTACAAAAAGGATATGCGCTATGTAGGTATTATCTTACATAGCGCTTCTCAAAAGTGCTATCCTAAAGGCGTTTCCTAAGTAACAGTCTGTACTAGTGCTATGATGGCTCTTATGTAGCTACGTGAGATTTATGTTTTGCTTATCTATTTTAGCACAGATTTATAAATATCAAGTGTGCTTTTACAATTGAGTTTGCTTAGAAGCTTTAATCAAGTTGTATGAAATATTGCCAAGACAGAGGTGGTGAACGACATAAACCGACTTGGTAGATGGGAATCCAGACACTAGGCCCAGCGTACCTAACGGACCTATACCGAGAGGCCCACTCACGGGAAGCCCATGTTTACAGGCCGACATCATTAAGGCCGAGCAGGCAGTCCTTGCCTAGGCCAAGTCCGAGAAGCCCAATCCCTAGCCGGCCTCTATGACGAGCCGAGTTAGATGACGGGCCGACCTACATCAGAAACCTCCCAATATCGTTGGGAAACCTCTTACAAAGTTATACTATAACTCTAAAACTAAGAGTCCTTATCTGAACCAGGATAACTCTCATACCAGATAACAGGATATCATCCATCCTTATCAGGAGTCTATCTCCAAGGAATGCGAGTCCTACATCAACACGGGCATCCTAGCTTCTCTAACAAGCCAGGACTCATTCACCCACGCCTATATAAACAGGTCCTCACAACAGGAGAAGGGTAATGAACTTTTGGCTCTAATCTAGTCAATTGATTCTCTATTTCTAATCACCCATATCCTTATTCTTACGCCGGAGGGCCTTCGCCGGTGAAGCCCCGGTGTAGTTTACGTTTGTTTCGTGTGTGCAGATCCGGCCATCAAGAACTGTCGCTGGGATTATCCGAACCGCTAGACGAAGGCTGATCCAACCAGATTTTGGCATCATCAGTTTGGTTCCATTGCCGGGAAATCGATTGGTCAGTTCTTTAGCCAGATAATTCCAGACCATGGCCGGAGAGCTGGTTGACGGGCGAGAAGCCACCCCTTCTAAAGAAACCACAAGGGATGCACCGCCCCCCGAAAACACAAACGCTGCTGCACAGAACTAGAGGCTCCCACCTACAGCACCCGCACAAGGGGGAGGAATGCATACCCGTTCAAAGGGGCCGGCCCCCAATGTTGTTAATCAATATGGGCGCCGCCGACGGACAGGATCCCGAAACAATGGAGCAGGACCATCACAGCCGCTGCCATTGGACAAGAGAACATTGGTTCAACAGAATGTTCACACACTCCAACAGCTGGCCGACGTACAGCGGGCCCTGTTAGAACTTGACCCCGAAAATTCCTTGGCTAACCTACTCCAGCCGTCTGGAACGAGGGGGACAAATCTGGACGACAGAGTGAGCAGAAGGGAGCCCCTACAAAATCGTAGACGGGATGTGCCTCCCAGGAGCCGTGTAAGTCGCCAAGACGGACGGTTAGGAAGACTCAATCTAGATGGAGACCTGAGAGACCACATTAATCGCCGCCGGGAAGAACAAGAAGATGAATCCCCTGGAGTGGGAATTATAGAGGAAAGACGTCGTGGGGACGCCCGACGTCATTCACCTCTCAGACAGGATCCACCAAGGCGCACACCACCCCGGCTGGATCCACCCCGGCACACTCCACCTCGCCGTACTCCTTCAAGGCCTCGCCTCGAACCAAACCAAGGGGAAAGGAGACGCCGAGACCGAAGCATAGTCAGTTCCAGTCATACCTCGGCATTCACCACAAGGGACATTGTCGACCTTAGAGAAAGGCTCGACAACATTGAAATGATGAATCAAGGGCATAGGAAACCCAATAATGACTACGATGCTATGCGCCCTTTCGCGCAGAGGATTAAGGATGCACCACCTAATCCACAGTTGAAGCTCCCACATCTAGACAAATACTCCGGCAACGCCGATGCTCTGGATCACATCCAAGCTTTTGAGGCCACCATGGCCCTAGTGTCCAATCAGGATGATGTGCTGTGCAAGGCCTTTGCAAGCACCTTAACAAAGGCAGCTCGGTCCTGGTTCATGGACCTTGAAATCACAATTTTTGGAGTATTTTTCTACCGCTGGGGTAAGGAAGAAAAGATTGTCTGACCTATCCAACATGGTCCAGAACAAAAATGAGTCCACTCTAAGCTTCTACAACCGGTTTAGGGACCTTGCCGACTCAATAGAAGAACGCCTGACAGACAGGGAGATAATTGTATGCTTCACAAATGGTCACAGGTCAGAGCAGTTAACTTATGAATTGTCGGTCAGAGAGCCCCTCACAAAAGCCGAGTTGTACCAGGTCGCTTACGCCACGGCCATCGCCAAGGAGAAGAAAAAGACGTTATATGGTCATAAGGAACGAGACCGAGATCATGACAAGTCGCATAACGAGAACTCATCCCAGGAGACCAACGGGGGAAACGGCAAAGGCAAAAACAGGACCAGGGGGACCGAGACATTCACCACATTCAATAAACCGATCTCTGAGATCATGAATCTGGTGGATCTCCCCAACCCCAAGCCTCTAAAAGACAACCCGAAATACCCGAGGGATACCACAAAGTATTGCTCCTATCACAGAGATAACGGCCACGACACCGAGAACTGTTTTGCTCTGAAGAAGATTCTACAGAAATGGGCCGATCAAGGCAAGCTCAATCAGTTCATGGCCAAGGAAAATAAACGCCCAAGGGAAGAAGACAAAAATAATGATCAGGTAGACAGGCCACCTCGGGCCAGGTTGATAGGCGTGATCAGAGAGGAAATTCCATCAAACAAGAAACTCAAGGAGCAGATTTACGAGCTAAGTAAAGTCTTCCACATCCCTCCCTGGATCCATGAGAGGGAGGAAGTGATCAGTTTTTCTCCGAATGAGTTGGCGGGAAACCGTGCAATGAGAGAACAACCATTGGTCATCACAGGCCGCATTGATAATTGCGAGTCAGACAGGCTCCTCATAGACTCCGGAGCGGCCAAGGATGTGCTATACTATCGCACCTTTAAAGAGATGGAACTTCCTGATACAATGCTGACCCCATATAATGGAAGGCTAGAAGGATTCACTAATCATAAGGCTGATGCCAAAGGAACCGTCGACTTACTCTTGGAAGTCGGCACTCATCCCTACAAAACCTCGGCCACGGTCACCTTCATAGTCATGGATCTAGACAGTGATTAACATGCTATCCTAGGTGCACCCAGTCAAGGAAAGTTGGGACTGGTTGCCTCCCTCTCCCACCAACGGGTGAAGTTCCCCACCCCGGCTGGAATTGGGTGCGTCCCAGGGTCGCCGAGAGATTTTTTGGAGCATGTGATGAAGTCCAGGAAAGCAAAGGCCAAGATGGAGATTGATACTCCTGATAAAAGAATCACGGTTTCAAAATCAACCACGGTTACAACCTCGACGCCACATATCGGTGTTATATTGGCGACTGTTGAAGATGAACCTGAAGAGTGGGTTATTCTTGACAACGACGTCCCAACTAAGGCCGAGGTTACTTACGGCTTAGACGGCTTCGGCTGTATCTCGATGAACACAGCTTCGGACAACTTGGCTCTCGCCGTCGTCCCAAGCTCGGGGGCCACACAGCCGACTGATATGGAAACCGAGATCGAGAAACTGTTGGACATGGAAAACCTAAGTTTGGAAGGGGAGGACAAGGAGAAGGTCAAGAAGATCATTGTCGAGACCCTAGAGTTCAGAGACGGCCCCGAACTTAAACCTGTGGATCAGTTAGAAGAGGTCGTCATCAACCCAGACTATCCAGATCAGAAGGTAAAGATTGGGAAGCAACTCTCCCAACAAGAACGAGAAGAGCTCATCTTCCTACTCCAAAACAATTTGGACGTATTTGCCTGGAAAGTAGATGACATGGTGGGAGTAAAGGAAGCTGTTGCTCTCCACAAACTGGAAGTCGACAAGTTCTTTAAACCGGTCAAGCAGACAAGACGAGTCTTCTCTACCGATAAGGAAAAAGCAATTGAGACCGAGGTCGACAAACTCCTCAAAGCCGGCATCATAAGAGAGGCAACATACCCTGAGTGGCTTGCAAACGTCGTCATGGTAAAGAAGCACAATGGCAAATGGAGGATGTGCGTGGACTTTACAGACCTAAACTAGGCTTGTCCCAAAGATAGCTATACCCTCCCCAGGATTGACAAGCTCGTAGACTCCATTGCCGGCCATCAAACCCTCAGTTTCTTGGACGCCTACTCTGGCTACCATCAAGTCAAAATGGCCGAGGACGACATAGAAAGGACGGCTTTTCAAGCCACAGGCGGCGTATACTTCGGCCTAAAGAATGCAGGAGCCACGTATCAAAGGATGGTGAACAAGGTCTTCAAATCTCAGATAGGCCAGAATATGGAGGCCTACATTGATGACATGGTGATCAAGACCAAGATCGGCAGCCATATACCAGATCTGAAAGAGACCATTGACAACTTGAAAGCTAACGATATGAAGCTCAACCCTAGCAAGTGCGTCTTCGGGGTTACCGCGGGCAAGTTTCTAGGTTTCATGGTCTCTCAGCGAGGCATCGAGGCTAACCCATAAAAGATGCAAGCCTTGATTGATATGAGGGAGCCGACTTGTATCAAAGAGGTTCAAAGGTTGAATGGGAGAGTAGCAGCACTCGGTAGGTTTATCGCTAAATCGGCAGAAAAATCCCTCCCCTTTTTCAAAGCCTTGAAGGGAACAAAGGATTTTGCTTGGACGCCAGAGTGCTCGACCTCGTTCCAGCAACTAAAAGACTACCTCGGTTCTCCACCCCTACTTAGCAGCCCGGTCATGGGTGAGACATTGTACGTCTTCTTAGCAGCAACCGATCGAGCCGTAGCAGCCGTGCTAGTCAGAGAAGAAAGCGGTATCCAGAAACCGGTCTACAACGTCAGCAAGGCACTGTCAGATACCGAGAGCAGGTACTTCAATGCTGAGAAAATTGCTTATGCCTTGTGTAGATACCCCAGGAAACCACAACTTGGCTAGAGCGGTGAATTATCCTAGGATGTCTAACTTGTTTTAGAGTCGCCACCTATGTTTTGAGGAACATAAGAAAAACCTATTGATAATAGCCTAGATTTGATTACGAAAACAGAGATTCTTTGTTTTGAGGTTCGGGGGTTAGATTACGAGATGGGAAGTACCGAAACACCCATCTCGCCCAACTAAAGTTGGTCTTGCTTGATCAAAATCTACATGAATGAAAATGTTCTTCTTCTTCTTCTTTAAGTCATAAAAGGGGGTTTTAAAATAGAGTTTGGAATGTAGGAGATAACTCCTTAACCAACCTCAATGAGATGAGGTGATCATTAGAGTCATGTCCCAAAATGATTTGGGTGATTGCACATTTGATTAGAGTAAAAGAGAGAGAGGAGATGAAGTAGAAAAGAAAGGAAAAGATGGACTTTTACCTACAATTTGAAGACCTTCAAATATTGCTTGATGAGATCCTTGGAGAACCTTTAGAAAGTGATTTTGGTATAGTTTTTGTAAGTTCAATTTCCGGTCCTTGAAAATGGAGGTAAAGGGAGCTTTTTATAGGTGAAAGAGGGGTGTTTTTGGTGCCAAAACTCAGTCACCAAGAAATCCTTCCCGGGCAAAATCCTGTAAATTGAGCAAGGGAGAGAATCCTGGCCAGAAATCTGTAACTGACGCCCAGAGGCGCGCGCTTCCTGCTTTGGGGGCGGGAGGCGCGCGCGCCTGGCTCCTCCTGTCGGAGGCGCGCGACTCAGAGAAGGCAATTTTGACAGAATGGACTAGAAAGTCAGCCCTGTTATTCAGTTTAGTCCCTGGACTTAACGAAGTCAGTCAAGAACTTAACGGAAGTGACAGAAACTAACGAGAAACACTTAAAATGGGGAGAAACACAAAATCAAATGTGCAATCGGGGTGAGCGGTCCAAGGCGGGGTGTCTACAGAGCCCCTCGGCCACGTGGATTGCAAAGCAAAACGCGTCGACGAAAGTTAAAAACACCCGCCGAGGACATTACCAAGAAAAAGAAAAGACTCGATGATAGCAGGAATTTGAAATTGCGAGAGATAGTGGTGCGCTCCCTGTGTGAGCGGCTTTTGTTGATAGAGGGGGTGGCGTGATTCGTTAGGTGAACCTGCCGGCTGAATATGTTAAATGAGGCCGTTAGTGAACCTTTTGAACGAAGCCGTTAGTGAACCTTTTGAAGAGGCCGTTAGTGAACCTTTGAGGACGAATCCGTTAGTGAAATCCGTTGATGAGGCCGTTAGTGAACCTTTGGAGAGGCCGTTAGTGAACCTTTGAAGAGGCCGTTAGTGAACCTTTGAGGACGAATCCGTTAGTGAAATCCGTTGATGAGGCCGTTGGTGAACCTTTGAAGAGGCCGTTATTGAACCTTTGGAGAGGCCGTTAGTGAACCTTTGAGGATGAATCCGTTAGTGAAATCCATTGATGAGGCCGTTGGTGAACCTTTGAAGAGGCCGTTAGTGAACCTTTGCAGAGGCCGTTAGTGAACCTTTGAGGACGAATCCATTAGTGAAATCCGTTGATGAGGCCGTTAGTGAACCTTTGGAGAGGCCCTTAGTGAACCTTTGAAGAGGCCGTTAGTGAACCTTTGAGGACGAATCCGTTAGTGAAATCCATTGATGAGGCCGTTGGTGAACCTTTGAAGAGGCCGTTAGTGAACCTTTGGAGAGGCCGTTAGTGAACCTTTGAAGAGGCCGTTAGTGAACCTTTGAGGATGAATCCGTTAGTGAAATCTGTTGATGAGGCCGTTGGTGAACCTTTGAAGAGGCCGTTAGTGAACCTTTGCAGAGGCCGTTAGTGAACCTTTGCAGAGGCCGTTAGTGAACATTTGAGGACGAATCCGTTAGTGAAATCCGTTGATGAGGCCGTTAGTGAACCTTTGGAGAGGCCGTTAGTGAACCTTGAGTCCGTTGGTGAACCTTTGATGAGGTCGTTAGTGAACCTTTAGAGACGAATCTGTTAGTGAAATCCATTGATGAAGTATTGCTTTGGAGTCTATTGCCACTTGGAGTCACACTTGACTTTTTTTTTGAATTGTGGGGTGCGGGCACAGTTGACTGCTGGGGATGAAATGTTGAGATTGACCCTTGAAGGGGGTATGGTACCCGTGACAGAACTTAGGGAGTTCAGAATCCGTGGGGAAACCTTGATACGGTGCATGGATTCTTGCATGGGAGACTGCTTCTGAACCTGCCTGATGATGGGAAGAGCTCGCGTCTGGGCCTCGTTATGGGACGCGCGCGCTTCTGATGAGTATGTCGGGGGGGGGGGGGGGGGGGGGCGCGCCTGGCGCATAAGTTCAGCATATTTAGACAGGCTGTTTGCTGTTTTCGGCCAGTTTTCAAAAATTTGAAGAACCCTCCAAATTCCAAGCCCAATTTTCGTAGAGAAATCACCCCAAAACACTTTCTTGCTGCTCTAGGATAAATTCCGTCGAAGAAACGATGTCGGATCGTCAGCAATCACCTCCGTTCGAGATGCCACAGGGCGAGGAGCCCGAAATTGGGGTTGAAGCTATGGACCCGAGTTTGCTTACTTTCCGGCCTCATACCCACATTTCTCACTTCGTGACTTCGGGTTTGGTAAGAATGCCTCACCTTTCTTGTCGATTTCGGATTTCATGAAGTTCCGTTTTCTTTACCCGAAATATTGCTGCAGCAGCTTTATTGATCATTCTTTGCATGTTGTTTGTTGTTGCTGATTTGTTGTAAGAAACATGTTGGGACGTCCATTTTCATGTTCACACACTTGCTTGTACATTGTTCTGCCATTGAAATCTTTGTGTTGAGTTCATCCGTTTTCTAGCAGTCATGCTGATGAAATTTTTGCTGTTCCTTCTTTCCTTTCAGGAGTGGACCCGTCTGACAGAGATTCGTGGTAGGGCTCATGGGCCCATCTCTATATGGAAGAGGTTGCCTGAGAATGTTCGGGCCCGAGTCACAGGGACTCATTTTGGTCTTTTTGTCACTAGCCTCCCAGCTTTGAAGAATGACCCCGATGTGGTCCAGGCATTGAGGGAGATTTGGTGGGACACCACCCATACCTTCCATTTACCCATGGGCGAGGTGACTATGACGCCTACCGATTTCACAGCTTTGACGGGTTTGCCGTTCATAGGGGTGCCTGTCCCTTTTGGTTTGAGAGGGGCTGTTCGGACTCCCGACGAGTTACTGGCTTTGGTTGACTGCCGGTTCGAGGTTAAGAATTCTCGAGTGACATGGGGGCGAATCCGGGCTTATTTCAGCATCTTGATGGCAGAGGCTCGAGGTGTTACTGCTGATCGGGTTAATGTCGTGGCCCGTTGCTTCATTTGGTACTTGTTATCCCATACTCTGTTTGCCAATGGGGGATCTTTGGCCTCTTTGGCTCTGCTTGATTTGTTAGTGGACTTGGACCAGATCGGCCAGTATAACTGGGGCGCAGCGGGCTTGGCTGCTTGTTACCACGGCATGGATTTGACCAGCCGCTCGGCCACCAGCTCTGTTACGGGCTTCAGCTTGCTGTGGGAGGTATACCACTTACTGTCCCTTTTATATTCTCCTTGCCTTGGTCATAACTGCCTTTTTCCGTTGACTGTCATTGAATTTGTTTATGCCTCTTGTCTACAGCTTTGGGCTTTTGCTATCCTGAATCTGAGGGATTTCAAGATTGCCAAGGAAGGCCAGCCCCAGTATCCGGACTGCGCACAGTGGGCGTACAAGGAGAGGAATGTGAAGACTGGCACGAACCCCATTAGTCTTACTTCGGCCCGACGGCACTTGGACACCTTGAGGCCTGAGTCTGTTGCCTTCTATTTGTATCCGTGGAGATCAGTTCAGCACTGGTTTGAGCACACTCTTATTCCTACCCGTTCTCGGCTTTTGATGAGTTCGGGTGAGTGCATGGCTCTGTACTTGGGGGACAGAGTGTTTTGGTAGCATGGCACCCAGGTGACAGACTTTTACACCCCTCCTCGTCCTGCAGTTCCAGACGTTCCTCCTTTATGCCCTCGTAACTGGAGGTCACTTTCAGAGGCTGATCGCACGGCATATATGGTAGGGGTTGATACCGTCCCTTATATTCACTTGGACCAGGATTATGGCCTCTTCAGGGAGAACAACTTGATGCAGGGCTTTATGTTTGCTGATCCGAGGAGATCACAGGCTGCTCCTTCGACCTCCGCTCGGTTTTATACTACCGGAGCCGGGTATTGTTTTGATCCTCCTTTGCCTCCTCCTTATTACACTTATTCCAACTTCGGGGTCTTTGAGGAGCAGAGGGAGATTGTTCCCGAGGATATGTCACCGGAGAGAGAGCCTCCCGCTCAGGCTGCTGTGGTATGTTTTTCTGACCATCTTTGCATTTCTCAGTTCCAGTCTTGTTTTTCTGTCCTTTGTATTGATGTAATTTCCTTTTCCTGTTCTTTGTTGCAACAGGTGCCCGTGGCTGCTTATAGGCACTTGGGTAGGCAGAACAAAGGGATGAGGCGGAGGCTCCGTCAGCTGGAGGAGAGGGTGCTGGAGCTGTGCAGGGATATTGCTGCCATGACTAGAGATGTTGCTGGTGCTGTCTCTGGTACTGCGAGAGGAGCTGCCCGAGGTGCTCGGGGCATGGGACGAGGCTGCTGGGATGCTGCACTGGACATTGATGAGGCTGTCTCTTCGGCGAGGCAGTCGCTGAGCAGGAGTCTGAGCCATAGTAGGAGTCTGAGCCGAGAGGGTAGCCAGAGCCGGGGTGGCGCTAGTTTGTCAGGGAGAGCTGCCAAGAGGACCCGTCCTGATGTTGTGATTGAGACATCTGAGTCTGAGGATGATGATGACGATGATGATGATGATGACGATGAGGAGACCGAGAGCGGTAGTAGGGGGTGAGCACAGTGCTGGTGATGATGTGCCCGAGCTGTTGTGGCTGAGAGGATGAGGGATTGAAACACTTTTACTTTTGCCTGTAATAACATTTAACATGTATTTACAATCCTAGTTATCTTACTACTCATTTTATGTTCTATTAGCGACTCGATCTTAGATGTCGACTCTTTACAAACAAATGTGTGCCCAAAGGATGCTTGTTGTCGATGCTTGAACTCCTTTTTGTTGCTGGGATTTGATTTTGCTGCAGGTTGGGTATGTTGAAGTGCTTGGGTTCTGTTCTGAACTGACAAGGGCTGTTTCTGTCTGAACTGCTGTAAAAGGCGCGCGTGTCGGGCCTTGCTTGTGGGAGGCGCGCGCGTTGTGCAGCCTTGGTCAGAGGCGCGCGCTTCTGGCCTGCTGAATTACAGCCCCTTTCTTTTTCTGATCAGAATGTTCCAACAGCTATAAATTTGAACCATTTTCGACCAGAATGGTCACACAGCATTCTTTTGCAAACACTTTCTCCTCCTAAACCACAAAATTCTTGTCATAATGTCCCCAATGACTTTCTCCTTTGAAGTTAAGGTTTCCGTCCCCGAGAGTGACAAGTCCGTTCCAATGGTGAACGCCGTTCCAGCTGTGGGGTCCGTCTCGATGGTGGAGAAGCGTCCGAGCGTTTTTTATCGTTTGGGAAGGCCCAATGACGATGTCGTTGACCCCGTGAGACCGGTGGTTCATGTGCGGGACTATAGACCCTGTCATTTTCCCAAGAAGAAAGGTAAGGGAAATTCCTCATATGTGTGGAAGCGTCCCATGGTTGTCCCCGCTAAGGCTCCGCTTGATAAGGGTAAAGGGAAAGCCGTTGATGAAGCTCCGTCCCGTCCTAGCATTTTCTCCCGTCTTGGCGGTCCCAAGAATGTTCTGTCCCCATCCAAGAAGACTAAAGGACATAAGAAGCAATGGGTTCCCAAACCTAAGAAAGATTAGATTTTTCTTTGTACCCCAAGAGATTTCAATTAGACCACTTTGTTTTAGGATTTAATGTTTTGATGTCTTTTGTTGCTCAATAAATCCGTTGTAATGGTTTGAATAATTCATTGAATGAATAAGAATTGCATTTTGTTATTTGAAGTGAAATGGGTATTTTTGATATGTTTTAGACCGCACCCGAAGGTTGCCTACGTTCCTCCAGTTGGGAGGCTCAGGTCTCCGTAGTTAAAACAAACAAAGACCATTTTTTTTTTTGTGTGTGCACCCTGTTTTTTGCCTAGACCGCCCTTTCGGGTTTTCAATCTAGCGGGCTTCTTTTTTGCACGTGCTCTAATTTTTGCCTAGGCCGCCCTTGCGGGTTTTCAACCTAGCGAGCGATTTTTTTTTTTTTTTTTTTTATATATATGGTCTTTGTTTATTAAGCGTAGAACCTCTTGAGCTTGTCGATGTTGACCTCCTTTGGCAGCTGGTCACCATCTAAATCCACAAGCCGGACTGCACCGCCGCTTAGTATCTTTTTGACCACATACGGACCGATCCATCGGGGTCTCCATTTCCCCAGGGGATTCATGGCGTTAGGAGGATGTTGTCTTAAGACCAAATCTCCCACATTGATGTTTCGAGGCTTCACCTTTTTGTTGAAAGCTCTTGCCATCCTTTGCTGATACGCCCTTGTACGTTCGAGTGCTCTTAACCTTTCTCGTCGAGTAAGGCTAGCTATTCGTATCGACTTTGCATCCAGTTGACCTCGTTGACTTGATTCTCGAGGAGGACCCGTAGAGATGGGACTTCAAGTTCGATAGGGAGTACGGCTTCAGAACCATAGACTAATGCATAAGGAGTTTCTCCTGTTGCGGATCGTATTGATGTGCGGTAGCCCCACAATGCTAATGGTAGCTTCTCGGGCCAATCCCTTCCTGTTGAGGCCATTTTCTTGACGATGGTCTCGATGGTTTTATTTGCTGCTTCAACCGCGCCATTTGCTTGGGGACGGTAAGGAGATGAATTGTGCTTGGTGATCTTGTATTCTACCAAAAGTGCATCCATTTCCTTCTCAAAGTGAGAGCCGTTGTCGGAAATGATTTCATGAGGCACGCCGTATCGGCACATGATATTTATCTTTACAAATTCAGCCACTTTCTTGGCGTTGAGGGTCCGATAGGCTTGTGCTTCGACCCACTTTGTGAAGTAGTCGACCGCCACTAGGACGAATGACTGTCCATTGCTCCCGGCAGGATGAACTTTACCGATGATGTCTATCCCCCAACAAGAGAAAGGCCAAGGTGTGACCATGTTGTAAAGTTGCGAGGGTGGAGCATGTTGCAGATTAGCGTGGAATTGGCACTTGTCCCCAATCAGTACGTACCGAGTGGCTAGCCTTTGCAGAGCTGCTTGAGACTTCTTATTGCTATTCTCGGGATAAGTGCCATCTTTGAGGAAATTCATGATATCCGAATACCACGGAGAGTTTGTTTGCACCTCGTTGATCTCGATACTCATGCAATATGCCGGACTGTTGCTTCGGGCAATTTTGAAAGGCTTCACCATTTTCCCTTTGGGCATTTCGACTAATGAAGCTATAGTGGCCAGTGCATCGGCGAAGCGATTTTTATCCCTTGGCAGGTAGTTGAAAGTGATCTCTTGGAATTGTTCAACCAATTCTTCAAGGTGTTGACCATACTGTTGTAGGGTTGGGTCTTGGGTTCGCCATTTACCCGATTGCTGATTGATAAGGAGCAAAGAGTCGCCGAATACTTCTAGTTCTGTGATGTTTCTGTCGAGAGCTGCTTCGAGCCCCGCTACACATGCTTCGTACTCGGCAATATTGTTGGTAGCTTCGAATTCCAGGCGGATGTCAATGGGAGTGTAGATGTCTTTTGGATCGACAAGCAATACTCCTATACCAAAACCGTGTTTATTGGCGGCGCCATCGAAAAAAGTTGCCACTTAATTTCCTCAGTTGCAGTACAAATTAAATGCTCGTCGGGGAACTGTACATCTTCCCCCTTCACTTCGTCACACGGGAATTCGGCAAGCTGGTCACTGAACACTTTCCCCCTGACGGATTTTAGTGTGACGTAAGTGATATCATAGCCGGTGAGCATGAAGTACCATTTGGCTATTCTTGTTGACATGAAAGGCTTCTCGAAGATGTAGCGGAGCGGGTCCACCTTTGCTACTAGCTTGATCGGAAAAGCTTCCATATAGTGTTGAGCTTTTGAGTGACCCAAACCAATGCTGCACATGACTTCTCTAAGACAGAGTAGTTCTTTTCGCCTCCTTGGAATCGGCGACTGACAAAATAAATGGCGTTATCCTTTGTGGACTCTCATTGCTCTTGTGCTAACATAGCCCCTAGGGTTTCATCATTGACAGTGAGATAGAGCAAAAGAGGTTTCTCCTTGTACGGCGGAACTAGAACAGGAGGGCACGTCAAGTAATGCTTCACCTGATCGAAGGCTTCTTGGCACGCGTCGGTCCATTCTAGAGCCACATTCTTCTTGAGTAGCTTGAAGATTGGCTCGCACATGGAAGTGAGTTGGTGCACAAACCGACTGATGTACTGCAGTCTGCCCATGAAACCTTTGATCTCTTTCTGCGTCTTTGGAGGAGGCATGTCAATGATTGCCTTGATTTTGGAGGGGTCTACTTCAATTCCCCTTTCAGTGACCATATAACCAAGGACTTTGCCTCAGATAACCCCGAACGTGCACTTTGCAGGGTTGAG
This sequence comes from Campanula takesimana, assembly GCA_026119855.1. NCBI lineage: Eukaryota > Viridiplantae > Streptophyta > Magnoliopsida > Asterales > Campanulaceae > Campanula > Campanula takesimana. The sequence continues at coordinate 145,172 of JAOWBW010001885.1, forward strand.
CCTCATCTTGTGTTGACGAAGCCTTTCGAAGAATTTGCGGAGGTCGATTAAATGTTGACCATCGGTCCCCTTGGAGTGAATAATCATGTCGTCCACATAGACCTCGATTTCTTTGTGAATCATATCGTGGAACAAGTCTTTCACGGCTCTTTGGTAGGAAGCCCCAGCGTTTCTTAACCCAAATGGCATGACTGTGTAGCAAAAGGTACCCCACGGTGTTGTGAAGGCTGTCTTATGTTGATCTTCCTCGGCCATGAGAATCTGATTGTACCCAGCGAACCCATCCACGAATGAGCGAACCTCGTAGGCAGTAGTGGAGTCGACTAGCATGTCGATATTAGGGAGGGGAAAATCATCCTTTGGGGAAGCTCTATTCAAATCCCGGAAGTCCACACAAACTCGAACCTTGCCGTTTGCCTTTCTGACTGTCACGATGTTGGCTAACCATGTCGGATACTCAATAACCTTGATGAAACCCACACTGAGGAGCTTCTCAATCTCTTCTTTGACTTGCAGAGACCATTCTGGCTTGATCTTTCTGAGCTTCTGCTTTACTGGCTTGGCATCTTCTCTGATCGGAATTCTGTGCTCCGCTACCTTTCTGTCCAAACCCGGCATGTCTTTGTATGACCATGCGAACACATCCACGAACTCCCGTAGTAGTGCAGTCAATCTGTCTCTGTCGTCCCCCTTGAAGAAGCTTCCAATCTTAGTCTCTCTTGGTTCTTCTTGGGTACCCAGATTAACAACATGCAATTCTTCGTCAGCCTTTGGACCATTCTCACCACGACTACGGACTTGTTGAGCAAGTTCATTTAAGTATGTTGTGTTTTCGTGGTCTATTTCATCATAATTTGAATCGTTATTAACTTGTTCGTTAAGTTCATTATTAGTTAATTCATCATTTATGATGTTTGCAATCTCAGGGTACTCAGAAATATCAAATTTTTCATTAGCAAAGAAAGGAAACACACGCTCGGCTATGGCCTCCAAATACTCTTGGGTGAGGGTATTAGAGACACTCTCGGACTCGAAAGTAAGTGTGAGCCGCTTTTCTTTTGTTGTTGTACGGGGTATGCAACCCATTTCTTGGACTAAGAATTCCTCGGATACCACGGGCCCTTTTGTTGAATACCAATTGTTGATCGGCTCGGAGCTTGGCGGGATCTCACTAAGAGTCTCGTTTATGATGACGGTGTCATGGATGGTGTTTACTTGGCATTCATTCATTATGGCAAGCTCTTCGAACATGGAGGCTAAATCTGTCAGTTCTTCCCCCACGGTGATTTCTGTCTCGGACTCTATAGTCATCTTCCTTCCCCACCATTCACGGGACGACATGGGAGTTGGTTCCATTTCGGATTTCTGGATCTCACAATCGGAGAAGATTTCGAGACCGGGATTTTTGACACCCTTATTGTTAACCCATGGCTCGGGAAAGATCATGTATGGAACGTCTTCCCCTTGGAGGACAAAATAGCCATTCAACGTCTTGCGATAAGGCCTTAGATTAGGGACCTCATAACGACGACCTTCTTTACGAGCTCGGGCCTTTCCGTTCTTGATTGCTTGCTCTTGTTTTAAGTCTTCTTTGGAAGGCTCGTATCCCAAACCGAATGTGTTCTTGACAAATGGGACTTGCACAGGATGTAGGATTCCTTGTTGATATTTCCCTAGGCCTAAACCAGGGAAGTAGTCCATATTCCTCATCATGCGGAGGACTTTGTGGTTGTTGGGGGTCCATGATCCGTTTCCCCCTTCTTTGTCAATGGCGTTGATTGAGACGCCGGAGAGAGTGGAGTCTGGTAAACCATGCTGAACTTGGTAGACCGGCTCACCTTTTCTGTGGATAGTGACGTTTTCAGCCATGACGGTCACTATTTCATCACCATTTCGGATTTTGACACATTGGTGGAGAGTTGATGGTACGGCATTAGCTCTGTGAATCAATGGTCGACCCAAAAGTAAGTTGAACGAGGCCGGGATATCAAGCACTTGGAATGGAACGGACATGACCATGATCCCAAACTCAATGTCTATTTCAATCATACCCATGACTGTACGGGCGATGCTGTCATAACCTTGGATTACTTGAGTAGAAGGCTTCAAATCGGAATCCTTAAGCCCCAGTATGCCCATGATTCTGCCAGGCATGAGATTGAGTGCGGAACCACCGTCCACTAAGACTCTTGAGACGGGCCTCCCCCTTGCTCGTACCTTGAGGTAAATAGCTTCGTTATGGTCTGAACCAAATGGTGGAAGGTCCATATCGGCAAAGGTGATGACGTTGCCAAAATAAATGTGACCGATCATTGCCGTGAGGTCCTCGGGAGTAGTATCGGGAGAAACTGATGTATCATCGAGATTGCGGATGACAAGATCTCGGTGTTTCTTTGAGGATGCAATAAGGTCCCAAATAGAGATGTTGGCTTGAGTTTTCTTGAGTTGGACAAGTAGAGGGTCTTCGGGAGTGTCGCGAGCTTGCGGTCTTTGAGAAGAGGAGCTTGGTGCGGAAGTGGAGGGGTTGCTTGCTATGACTCGACCGGATCGAGTTAGCATGTTGACTTTCGCATCTTGCTTCTTTTTCCTATTCTCTAGTACTTCCCTCATTACCTCATCGTAAGTTACAATATAGCAAGAATTGTCAAGTTTATTCATAACATTGGGGCCCCCATTCACAATTGGGATGGAATGGGTGGTCCCTTCGAGTTCTCCTATCTCTATTACATTGACATGTTCGCCATTAGTCACTACAAATTCTTTCTTATATATGAGATCTTGAATGACATTGCGGAGAACGAAGCAATCCTCGGTGGTGTGGCCACTATATTGGTGGTAGCCACAATATTTGTGGTGAGCATGATTGGGGTTGACCGTCTTGGGTTGGTACCCTTGCATGGGTGTGACTTGACCCTTTGCTTTGAGGACTTCGAACACTTCGGTTTGAGTCATGCCTTGGAGAGGCGTATAGACACGGTCATTTCGGGACTTCTTCCCTTGGGGTGGAGGAACCTTTTTGTAATTCCCCTTATCGATAGTGACGGCGTTGACCGGGCCTCTTTTGTGGAGTTGGAAGCGGCCTTGTATCGGTAAGTAGGAGTGGCCTTCTTAATCTCATTGAGCAAGTCATCCATGCATACCCCCGCCTCATACATTTGGGAGAAGTCGGAGTAGCAAGCCCCACTTAGGTGGGTGCGGAGATCAATCTTCAGACACTTGAGAAAGATGTCCATTTGCTCTTTTGTGTTTGGCCTCTCAACAATTTCAGAGAGTTTGTCATTCCATCTCCTTGTGAAGTCAATGAAGGACTCATTGTCTCTTTGAGTGGTATTCTCGAGCTCTTTCCTTGTAGGCCGGTGAGTGGTGTTGCCTTGGTATTGGTTCTTGAAGGCAAGCATGGCGGAGTCCCAATCAAGACGGACAGTGAGCGGGAGAGTAGCATACCAATCTTTTTCCGCCCCCTCGAGAGTGAGAGGAAAGCATTGAGCCATCACCTTGGGGGAGACCTTCTTCGGAACCATTGCCCAAATATAAGTCTCAATGTGAGCCATGGGACAAGAGTTGCCCTTGAATTTTCTTATGTCGGGCATCTTGAACTTATCGGGAAGAGCGGCCATAGTACTCATGAGGATGGATGATTGATAAAGGCTTGTGTCGGAGCCTTTCCCCATGTTGAGCCCATTGAATTTTTGGTCGATGTAGGCCATGATAGAATCCACCATTTTGGGCTCATTGTTCTCGGAACTCGGCTCCCCCATTTTCTTGGTGCGGGTGTTGACATAAGGACTTTTTAACAAACCCTCGGTCCATTCGGATTCATCATCATTATTCTTGTTCTTTCCCTTGGCAAGATTAGTGAGCTTTTCTTTCATTAGCTCCATCTCGGCCTCGTGGGCCTCCCTTTGGCTGTCGAGGTGGGATTGCCAAATGTCGTCTTTGCTTTGTGCCTCCTTATTAAGGGTGGAGACTTGCTCTTGGAGGAGTTGGACCATGGTTGAAAGCTGTTCGAGAGACATGGTGTTGTTGCTTCCGGTCATGGTTGATGTTGGAGCTGTTGGAGTGATCTCTTCACGGACTAACCGATTTGCCGAATCCCGGTAGACTCTGTAAGTACCAATTGAACCTATATTGCAGAAGAGGCCCTTGTCAGTCTTGAGTAACACTTGCGGTCCATGAAGAGGCTTAGAACACACAGTTGGGCACACGACTCGAACCACATAAGAAAAGACTCTTTTTTTTTTTTTTTTTTTTTATAAGTCGGAGGGAATGGATCCCTTTTGGAGTTTCTAAGAAAATAATGGAATCGTCACACTAGTATATAGACCATCTCGCGGTCCCATATACTCATCGGATTCCATCACGTTTGTGAATCCTACATGTATCGGATTAAACTAAATTAATGTAGTAAAGCATACATGCGGGGACGGATTTTTATTGCGTCCGTTTCAACAAGTTGGCATGTATGATTTGAAGACATTAGTTTAGGGAAATCTCGGTACATGGAAACCGACTTGAGTCACGGAGTGTTAGACCCTAACTAGAATTGTGTGGCTTGTGCTCGGCTTGAATATGAGGCTCAAAGGTCACCCCCGGCATGTAGTCTTGAACTACGCCACGGGCTGAGGTTTACCGCTTCGAATGAGCCAAGGTCTGGTGGAGCTTGAAATTTCTATGACGGGCCTCGACGGGTTTGGGGTTGGACTTGTACGACTCGATAGTGAGCAGTTCATAGGAATATGTGCATGTAGTGTGAGGTCTAACAAGAGACAATTTTTTTATTTTTTATTTTTTTGAAAAGAAAGAAAAAAAACACACAAAACACATAAGCACATAAATTACAACTCCCGAATCACCCGTGTGACCGGTAAATAAAACACAAAATTAAAACAGTCCGAGGGTTCAATTCTGTTCTGATGCAGGCAACTGTTCCCACACCCCACTGTTCTGCTCAGTCACTGAAACTTATTTCTGTTCTGGGAACCAACCCAGAAGCGTGCGCCTCTGAGTGATGATGCGGGACGCGCGCGCATGGCGCAAAGCTATTAGGAGGCGCGCGCTTCTGGTCACACCTGTCAGAATGTCAGATTTTGGACTCAGGGGATTGCCCTGGTCCTATGTTCATATTGTAACCCCTGCAGAGATGATTAGTGCAGAATAGCAGAAGAAGAAGATGAAGAACATGAAGAAGTGGGGGATTCTGGTCCTTGATGCGGGATGCGCGCGCCTTAGGCTGAAGAGGCCAGAAGCGCGCGCCTCCCCCATCAGGAATCAGAATGCCCAGAAAAGATGTAGATTTTGATCAGATTGCAAGTTTAACCCTCAAAAACTCCCCAGCGGAGTCGCCACTGTAGATACCCCGGGAAACCACAACTTGGCTAGAGCGGTGAATTATCCTAGGATGTCTAACTTGTTTTAGAGTCGCCACCTATGTTTTGAGGAACATAAGAAAAACCTATTGATAATAGCCTAGATTTGATTATGAAAACAGAGATTCTTTGTTTTGAGGTTCGGGGGTTAGATTACGAGATGGGAAGTACCGAAACACCCATCTCGCCCAACTAAAGTTGGTCTTGGTTGATCAAAATCTACATGAATGAAAATCTTCTTCTTCTTCTTCTTCTTCTTTAAGTCATAAAAGGGGGTTTTAAAATAGAGTTTGGAATGTAGGAGATAACTCCTTAACCAACCTCAATGAGATGAGGTGATCATTAGAGTCATGTCCCAAAATGATTTGGGTGATTGCATATTTGATTAGAGTAAAAGAGAGAGAGAGGAGATGAAGTAGAAAAGAAAGGAAAAGATGGACTTTTACCTACAATTTGAAGACCTTCAAATATTGCTTGATGAGATCCTTGGAGAACGTTTAGAAAGTGATTTTGGTATAGTTTTTGTAAGTTCAATTTCCGGTCCTTGAAAATGGAGGTAAAAGGAGCTTTTTATAGGTGAAAGAGGGGTGTTTTGGTGCCAAAACTCAGTCACCAAGAAATCCTTCCCGAGCAAAATCCTGTAAATTGAGCAAGGGAGAGAATCCTGGCCAGAAATCTCTAACTGACGCCCAGAGGCGCGCGCTTCCTGCTTTGGGGGCGGGAGGCGCGCGCGCCTGGCTCCTCCTGTCGGAGGCGCGACTCAGAGAAGGCAATTTTGACAGAATGGACTAGAAAGTCAGCCCTGTTATTCAGTTTAGTCCCTGGACTAAACGAAGTCAGTCAGGAACTTAACGGAAGTGACAGAAACTAACGAGAAACACTTAAAATGGGGAGAAACACAAAATCAAATGTGCAATCGGGGTGAGCGGTCCAAGGCGGGGTGTCTACACCTTGGTAATTGCAGCAAAAAAACTACGAGCCTACTTCTCGGCTCATCCCATCACGGTCTATACCAATGCTCCTCTTAGAAAAATACTTCACAAGATGGACAGCTCAGGACGCCTACTTAACTGGTCGATCGAACTGACCGAATTCGATATAACCTACAAGCCGAGGAAGACTCTTCTGGCCCAACCTCTTGCTGACTTCTTAGTCGAGACCGCCTTTACAAATGAACATACGGAGACCACCCGAAAAAGGAAGTTCCCTATGGATAGAGAGCCCTTGGAAGAACTACCGCCCAACTGTTGGGTCCTATACACCGACGGGTCAACTACCCAAGGAAGAAGCGGTGCCGGGGTCTACTTGACTAGCCCTGCCGGCGAGCATGTTGCACGTGATTTTATCAGGTTCAAGTTCCCTGCCTCAAATAATCAAGCTGAATATGAGGCCCTAATCCTAGGACTTGAAAGAGCCAAGTTCTTTGGTGCAACGAGATTGGTAGCATACAGCGACTCCCAACTGGTGGTGAATCAAGTTAAAGGGGAATACAACACCGAAAATCACATGCTAACCAAGTACAAAGACCTCGTCCTAAACCTGACCAAGAACTTTGAGTTCTGGGATATACGGAAAGTTGGTAGAGAATACAACCTGGAAGCCGATCTGCTTTCAAAGATGGCAACAGTTGAAGACTCGAACCCCCTGATCATCTACACCGACCAGCCTGCTTATTAAAAACTGGAGATTTTGCTCTTAGATGATGAGGAAAGGATATGGATCGACAACTACAAGGACTACTTGGAGAAGGGAAAGCTTCCTGAGGACGAGTTAGAGGCCAAATCAATAAAAAAGAAGACGGCAAGATACATAGTCTGGAATGGCATCCTGTACAGAAGGTCATTCTCTAGACCTCTCCTTAGATGTGTTGCGCCAAAAAGCACCGAGAAACTCCTCGCCGAGGTATATGGGGGAGTTTGTGGGGGACACCCGGGGGCCAGAACCCTTGCCGATAAGATCATCACGCTTGGCTACTATTGGCCAAATATGAGGGAGGATGCCCAAGCCTATGTAAAAAGGTGTGACAAATGTCAACGCTACTCCGACTTACCCAAAGTACCTGCCGTAGAGCAAAGCTTGGTTATACCGACATGGCCATTCGACATGTGGGGAGTCGACATCATTGGACTGTTCCCATTAGCCAAAGGGAGCAACAAGTATGTAATTGTGGCAGTCGATTACTTCACCAAGTGGGTAGAGGCGAAACCACTAGCAAAGATCACTGAAGAGAACGCCATCAACTTCATCCATGATTACATATGGTGTCGGTTTGGCGTGCCACACACTATAGTGACAGACAATGGCCTCCAATTCTCTGATGCTTTCACCGAGGAGATGAATAGGTTGGGAGTCAAGCACAAGAAGTCGTCAGTCAGCCATCCTCAAGGCAATGGACAGGCCGAATCCGCCAACAAACTTGTCTTGAGAGCACTCACCAAGAATTTAGAAGGCAGTCAAGGAAAGTGGCTGAACGAACTCCCCCTAGCTCTATGGGCCGTCCGTACAACCACTCGGGGGCCAACTGGGGAGACACCCTTTACTATGACTTATGGTTCAGAAGCAATGGCACCAGCCGAGATGGCCTTGCCGACTTTCAGAGTAACCAACTATGACGAGGTCGTTAATGAATACAACCGACTACTGGACCTAGACCTAGTCGACGAAAAAAGGCTAACTGCCCAGCTCAGAATGATCAATTACAAGCAAAGAACCAAGGCCTATCACGATAGCAAAGTGAAAAAGAGAACCTTTGAAGTCGGTGACTGAGTACTCAGAAAAATTGAGTCGACACACTTGAAAGCACAACAGAATAAGCTCTCGCCAAACTGGGAAGGCCCTTACGTCATCACCCACATTATACGGGAAGGGACCTACATGCTCAAAACTCCGGAAGGAAAAGAGCTTAAACACCCATGGCATTCCGAGCACTTGAGAAAGTACTATCAGTAGCATCTCGGTTAGCTATTTACTCTTTTTATCAGATTTTCAGTTTTAGATTCTATAGTTGATATCTAGTTGTCTTAGTTTGATTTTATCAATAAAATTTCCTTTATTTCATTTACATCAAGCTTTGATTATAGTGCATAACACGGTCTTAGCGTTATTTACAATGCCGAGATCATCTAACGAAGTTGACGAGCACACTTATGCATAACTTCTAAAGCCTAGTTTCAATAACTAGCAACCTAACGAAGTCGATGAGCATACTTAAAGTATGACTTCTAAAGCCTAGTTTCAATAGCTAGCACCCTAACGAAGTTGACGAGCACACTTATGCATAACTTCTAAAGCCTAGTTCTAACAACTAGCACATAAGATGACTTGAGTTGGTCCTAACGGTCAGACTCAACGTATCAAAACGGGCATTAGATGTTCGTCAGAGCTCAGCGGTAGACCACCTCGGCCCGAACAAATAAGCCTATTTTTGGCTCCCCATAATGGTGAGCGACCACGGCCTCTGTCGTAACCTAATTGGCTCATCTCATGACAAGGTCGACGTTTCAAACTGAGATAAAATAACCTGCCCAAATGATAACACTTGACTACCTAACGGTTGGGAGAACGGGATTACACCTCACACCGAGTTGAACAAATCCTCACAAAAGAAAAGTGTTTGCGCCCCTCAGACCACGCTGGGCCCCGGCGTACAGATACTAAACAAAAAACAAATTGTTTCAAGCCAAACCGGCTTACAGCGACAAAACAAACAATGTATCAAGAGACCCCACCGGCCTAAGCACCTTCAAAAACGAATAGTGAGTATCACGGAGCCTGCTGCTCCTCATCACCTTCCTCTTCTTCCTCTTCGTCCGAGCCCAGCTCTTCCTGAAAATGCTCCACCAGAGCATGAAAGTTGTTGGGATCAACAGGAGGAACGTTCCAGACCGGCCTTCCTTCAGCCTCGTCCTGCCGAGCGATCAACTTAAGGGTATTATCAGAATAAGGGATCAGAGAATGTGCTGCACGGGCTTCTACACCGTAAGCGTCATTCAGTAAGAGACGGGCCCACTTCTCAACAGGAACGTTCACTTCAGGATCTATCTGAAATTGGCGAGCGGCGTGTGTATAGCCGTCAACATAGGTGGACTTAACTTGATCATCAATAATCGATGGCATAAAGGTGTGTTGAAAGTTCATTACAGCAGCCTTCTCATTCGTCGGAATGCTCTCCTCCAGCTGCTGGAATTTGATCTCCACCTCCTCCTTCTCCCTAGCCAGAAGAGCAGTGTTCTCTCTTTATCTCTCAAGATCGTCCCGAAGTGACTTAGCCTCCTCTTCGAACTGACTAGCAGCTGCTTTCAGTTTCTCTACCTCGGTCTCGGCATCCTTAACGGCTTTAACCCTCTCGGCATGAGCCAGTTTGGCACTCTCGCGGGCTCTATTGACCAACTCCACGGTTTGGCCTAGCTTTACTTGAGCACGGGATGCCCTACCTTCCAGGTCAGCCATCTTCTTGCCCACTCCGGCCCATTGCGCCGCCTCATGCTTGGCAAGTGTGGCAAGCTGAACGAGAAAATTGAAATCAATTGCGAGAAGGGAGATCAATCAAAAAATAAATAAGTTAATACAATTACCTCGGCAATGATGAGCCCCTTGCGTTCTGCCATATGGGCGTACGTAGGCGGCATGGAATCCAAACCCCGCAGAAGATCGGCATTAAAAGCTCGCTCCAGAATGGGATGGCCAAGTCTCAGCATAGGACCTTGCCGGGCAGTAACATCCAGGCTCTTCAAGGGATGAACGTCTGAAAAATCCGCTATTAAAGCATCAATCTCCTCCGAGGAAAACGGAAACGGGGTGTCAGTAGGTGGAACAGTGGAAGAAGGCCTTTTGGGAGAGGGCTCCTCTGACAAGTCATCTCCGCCGTCCCTAGCCCTTTTCTCGCCGAGCAGATCACCGCCGTCCGCCTCCCCTGCCTCTTCAAAAATGACGTACTCAGTCTGGTCCGGCCTGGAAGTGCCCGCCACTGCGTCGCCTGTCAGTACAATATCTCGTTCCCCAGCAGCAACATCAACGGTGGGCAGAGGGCCAGCATCTTTGACAGACAAAGCCTCCTGCTGAACGCCCATGTCGGCATGCCTCCTTGTGCGACCAGAAGCTCTTGACTTCAATCTCCTCCTCTTCAGAAGCCTGTTGGGATCAGATGAGTACGCTTCCGCCAGCTCCCTCTCCTCTTCCATGGTCAAATCTACAAGAAAAGAATGGGAACAGGATTATAAGACGAGGACTAAATGATAAATCAGTTTTAGAAAAAAGGGTTAGAAAGCATACATCCTACAACTTCCCTAACTTTCAAGCACATCTCGTCTTGAGTCTGACACACCCCACAGTCCCGATAAAAAAAAAAGTTGGGATGAACAACCCAATCGGGAAATCGGCTACCCTATTAACAGTCACCATCGTCTCAACGCCAGCCCACGGCCCCGTCATCATACTAACCTGGACGTAGTAGCCATGATTGGTCTCCAATGCTGACCATTCCAGCTGCTGAACTGAAGCAAACTCAGTTAACCGTTGGACAAAAGCGTCGCTCCAGGGAGCTTTGTAGCAAAATTCCAGCGCCACAGGGGTCTGGTTTGGAACGGGGAATTCCCAGCCAAAACGGCTCTCGACTTTAATGACATGTTTATTCCAGCCTGACACCTTACTCACCGAGCTCGAAATAGGAGCGATAATCTTGGGGCGCCTCTGCCTACTCCTCAGAGTTAGGACCTGAGTGGTCTCATTAAAGCTACCCTCAAAGAATTGGTAGAAGGCCCAAGGACACGGTTCGAAGCACAAGCTACGGCAGAGAACTATGAAAGAGGTAAGATATCTAACGGCATTAGCACCTAGCATAGCCGGAACAGCCTGCCAGTCGTCCAAGAATTCACAAATAAAGGGATCAAGGGTTAGGCGTAGTCCTAACTCAAACTGCTTAAAAAAGAAGGCCACTTCAGTAGGGTTCAGGTAAAAGGCTGCCCTTTCCTCATTAGTGGTCTGGGCGGAAGAGCGCTGGTACACTAAGTCATAATCCTCACGAGAGATCCTGCAGCTATCATATAAATAAGTTATTATCTCGGCCCCAGCCTTGGGTTGTTTTGATTTGGAAGGGCCCGCAGTATTCCCCCTACGGCCAAGGTTCCTACGGCCTCGACCTCGGCCCCCTCGCGAACATCGTCTCGGAATTGATCAACTATTCTGGCAGAAGTTCTCTCCCCCGACATAACTGCAGAGGAAAGAGGGAGGTTAACATCAGAAATCAAGATAGGAGGTGTATTTACCCCCCTCTCCCCATTCATTGAAGCCGGGGGGAGCACCCCGTCTTCAGTCAGTATATAATGGGAGGCAATGTGGGTCAGAAGGTCAGGCAAAGATGAAACAATCATTAGGTTGGGATTCATCACTCCTAAACGATCGAAGCGACGACTGTCAACCGGCCATTCCACAATTCCGGCGAACGCCCGATGCGCTTCAAGAAAATCTCTAATTTCACTTAAAGGCACTAAAAACCAAGGGCCGTCGAGCCTCCGATAAATCCTACGGTTGTTTCTGTGAATGCCCAAGCGAGCCGGCAGAAAGTCATCAATGGACATACCCACACCGGAATAGCGTGAAGCAAGAATTGTCGGAGCAAAAGGGGAGCAGCAAAGAGAAATAGAAAGACAAAACAAACAGTGGGATACCTGGTCAAATGCTTCCGGTAAGAAAGGGGCGAAGTGTGAGCGAAAAAGGGAAGAAAGTCTGAATCGCCGGTGAGCGTCAACCGAAATCGAACAGTGTCTCTGGATCGCCGGCTGGTTGTCTGGTGGATAAACCCTAGAGTGAGAGTTTTGACGGTTCGAGTAAAAAGGTAAAAAGGGGGTTTAGGGATTTTAATCGTTTGATATTCGTGGGTCAATTAATGGTCCGAGAAATTGACTCCCGCTCGCCCGAAATCTCGCGAAAATCCCGTGACAAATAGCAGATTATACACGTCACCACACTAAACCATCATTGCCTACAGTTTAGGCTAGTGGTTATCCCATAAAGCAAACGTCTTGTCACTCACTCTCTGCTGCCCAAAGTCAGTGAAATCACCATTTCATGACATCATGAATCTGGGGAATGGTGAATGGCCGAGAGGTTGCTAGCATAAGACCGATGTGAGCACAGTGACACCACGGCTTTAATCAAGACCAGACCAAAGCTTGGGAAGACTATTAACAAAGGTATCTTACACCGATTTAACCAAGTGGTCGGCATTTATTGAAGATCGACATCTAGGGTCGAGTTGTTAATACAGACTTGAAACAAGAAGTGCAGTAAGCCAAAAATCATCAAAGCTTCACATAAACAAATATTCTGGAAATTCTGGAAGCAGCAAAGGCTAAGAACGCAAAAGCTGGTTTTCATTGATATAGATATACAAGAAAAGACCCCCATAATGAGGTCGGGGTATTGACCTTTACAAAATCAAAAGAAAAGCTCCAAGATCAGGCTAGATTCAAGACTCATGAAAAATCACAATCTTGATCTGGTTCTTCAGTGCCTTCTTCCCACTCGACATCTCCATCGTACCCATATTCATCAATGATGATGGGTTCGGGGTCATCATCCTCATCATCATCATCCTCATCCTCTGACTCTTCTGCACTAGAGTCGTCGGAAAATTCATCGACAGGGCCCAGCTCCGAGTATTCGCCATTACTGTCGGACGGAGTTTCTTCCGTCGGAAAAGATGAATGTTTCTTGGGTGGAAACATGGAGTCGTCGCTGCTCCAAGAATCATAGTTCTCAGTTCGATCTTCGGATTCAGTAACCTCTTCTGGGAAGGCATCGTCATAAACCCTTTTGGGAGCCATGAGAAGATTTCTTGAAGGTTTTCAGAGAAGGAAGAAATTTGGAGGAAAGGGATATCAAGAAGCAGCCCTTATATAACCCCAGAATATGAGGGGGGTGTAAGGTTTACTTTGGTAATGAGGAAGGCACAATTAATGTATACCACTCTCCAAGAGGAGTAATGATTTCTCCTGCAATAAATTATGATGAGGTCAGCGTATCCAAGTAAGGATTTTGGCAGCTGGCTACCAAATCAACAATAAATGCAGCAGAGCTAGTACAAGGGGCACAGTTCCTACACGGCATGCCGAGATAGAAACTCGGGGGCCACTGAACGACATAAACCGACTTGGTAGATGGGAATCCAGACACTAGGCCCAGTGTACCTAACGGACCTATACCGAGAGGCCCACTCACAGGAAGCCCATGTTTACAGGCCGACATCATTAAGGCCGAGCAGGCAGTCCTTGCCTAGGCCGAGTCCGAGAAGCCCAATCCCTAGCCGGCCTCTATGACGAGCCGAGTTAGATGACGGGCCGACCTACATCAGAAACCTCCCATTATCGTCTGGAAACCTCTTACAAAGTTATACTATAACTCTAAAACTAAGAGTCCTTATCTGAACCATGATAACTCTCATACCAGATAACATGATATCATCCATCCTTATCAGGAGTCTATCTCTAAGGAATGCGAGTCCTACATCAACACGGGCATCCTAGCTTCTCTAACAAGCCAGGACTCATTCACCCACGCCTATATAAACAGGTCCTCACAACAGGAGAAGGGTAATGAACTTTTGGCTCTAATCTAGTCAATTGATTCTCTATTTCTAATCACCCATATCCTTATTCTTACGCCGGAGGGCCTTCGCCGGTGAAGCCCCGGTGTAGTTTACGTTTGTTTCGTGTGTGCAGATCCGGCCATCAAGAACTGTCGCTGGGATTATCCGAACCACTAGACGAAGGCTGATCCAACCAGATTTTGGCGTCATCAGGTGGTTTTCTTCTGTAGTGTAGAGAGCTCTTTTTATAGGTTTTCCTATTATATCCGTTTGAGTTCCAACGGTCTTCAACATCTTGGAAATGCATATGTCAGTCATTAATCTTTGACTGACATAAAGTTTGTGAACAGTGTTAAGTCAGGTTTGACTTTGACTGGAAGCTTTGGTTGGCAAGTGTGATAAGGTCTGCTATCTTGAAGGTTGGCTATCTCGACTGTAAAGATAGTGGACTTGTGAAGACTTGATGATTTTCAGTTTACTTCTTGATAATTCATTTCAAGTTCATTAATTATTTTCGAACATATATATATATATATATATATATATATATATATATATATATAACCATTTAATGCATAATCAATGATAAGATAAATTAATTTAAAATCCTTAGTTACAATGAAGGAATTGGTTGGCATTGGCCTGTCGTTTGCGTGAAAACTAAATACTCCCTCCGTCCCACCAAAATGATATTCTTACTTATTTTCACTGATATTACGAAAGAATTTTGAGAAATAATTTTAAATTAACTCAATTGTACTAATGAAAATATAAACTTACTATTGTCACAATGTCAAAAATACTATCAATAACGTGTTTCAGATTTTCATCAACATAATTAAATCAACCTAAGATCATTGCTCAAGTTCCTTCGTAGTACCGTCGAAAAATAAAATACAAAAATCATTTTGGGACGGAAGGAGTACGTAGTAATGTTCAGTCGTGAATCAGCTGATCCATAAAATAAATGTAAATGTACAAATGCGAGATCAATATTTACTAATATAAATAGCATACTTTAATCTAGAAAATCACACATATCCTCACCATCTTCTTGAAGGAACTAAATCTTTTAGTGTGAGAAAACATGAGTTTACTAGGAAAGAGGGTTGCGCAGATCAATATCAAGTCCAACACAGACGTGTTTCATGACCTTTGGAGGCAAACGCCACACCATATTAAGCATGTATTGTGGGGCCCGCTACAACCAAAATCTTGTTGTTTGCTTAAAAAAAAAAAAAAAAAAACACCAGTATATTATTTATAAAATTTCTCTATATTTTGGGGCCCGCTACAACCAAACAACCACCTACTTTAATGGATATGTTTTCATCAAATCAACTAATCAAATAATTGATGAACCAATGACCTCTTGGTCTAGTGGTATCATGGCCTTTCTCTGGGGGGAGGTCTCAGGTTCTACTCCCGCTGGGAGCAGGTTCTATAGTATATAAACGGTTTATATACTAAAGGCATCATTATTATAAGGGGGTAAGTGGGGAACCACTATAGATCCTCTTTTAAAGAAAAAAAAATAATTGATGAAGGCAAACCCTTCATCGACCGCACGAACAACCCATGTGCTTGGTTGTAGTAACTAATAAGTACTCATAGGAACATGATCCAATGTTCACCGATTGCACGAAGGACCTTTTTTTTATTGTATTTGAGCCAACACTCGACGGCGCTGAGTGTCGAATTTAAAAAGTGTATTCGCAATGAAATGTCAAAATTAAGATAATAAACACCGTTCTTAATGTCACTAATTATCTTTTAATTAAATAGGCCATATGCATCTACTTTAAATCGATTGATGAAAAAGCATGGATGAGCATTCGTGTAGCCTGGACTCCTCCCATGATCTTCTACTATACTAAAACTGCGTGGATGGAGAACATCCCGCCCAAAACTCAGGGTACAAATGGAAATACAACATAGAATGTAAGGGTAGGTTGGGCATTCAATGCTCTAGAGTAACTGTAGAGGAGTAATTAACGCTAAAGTCATTTTTTTGGAAAGTTAATTTCGGGGTAAGAAGGTAAAGATGAGGCGAGTATTGGAAGAGGTAAGTTTCCAAATTTCTCTTTTTCCATTTTTGAAATTAAATGTGTAATCCTTTATTATTTTCTTGTCACCTTTATTACTCTTAAAAATATAACCCCCCCCCCCCCTCTTTTTGTTTTTTTAATAAGGCAAGGAATATGTTAGTTTTCAAAAGCTGATTTTATTTTTTTAAAATGAATAATGTTTTTTTTCACAATAAGTTGAGTAAATATTTTAATAAATGAAGATAATTTTAGTGGAATTTGTTTAACATTGGTAACAGGTAGCTTTTGGGAATAAAAAAAGAGAAAAAATGCTGGAGAAAAAAAGGGTGGTGGTGTGTGGGGGCTTGAGTGCTAATAAAATTAATCTAGGAAAAGCTAATTAAGGGGTAAGTACTCCCTCCGTCCCATTCGAATTAAGATTTTTGGGTTGGGCACGAGGATTAAGAAAAGAGTGTTAGTGGAGTAGGTGTTGTGAGTATGAAAAGTGAAGAGAGAGAAAGTGGGGTAGAGAATAATGAGTGAAAAGTTGTTGTGAGTGTGAATGTGAGTCCCATTAAATAACACACTTCCGTTTTTGGGTTGTCCTAATTCGAATGGGACACCCAAAATGGAAATTTGTCCTAATTCGAGTGGGACGGATAAAGTATATTTTTTGGAATTTTCGCATGATCTACAGAAAATAAAGGGTGGTGCATGTGTAGGCTTCATTAATGGTTTTATACGAGGCTTTGCTTCATGCTATTAATCTCAAGTTTTAATTGTTCTGATTTTGCAGAATGGTCCATTGGGGTCATTGAAAATTTCAAAGAAGTTGGTAGTGCATGTATAGGCTTCATTAGTGGTAAATTGATTTTGTGAAAAAAGTCGATTAAGGTGATAAGTATGTCTGCTGGATTATATGAAAAATTAGGGTGATTAGTATATTTTAGTAGTGATAGCTGGATCATATGGAAAAGGTTCATTTCAATTTTTTTTATTTTTTTTTTCGGATTTAGCAAATCTTTTTGTTTAGCACTGATATTGTGTTTGCAAATAAATGGACATAGACGGAGAGTGTAAGGGAAACTATCTTCCTTTAAATAAAATTAGTTATAGATTGGATTGCTAAGAGAAGTTTATCTCAGATTGGTTTGTTTCAGAAAAAATATTATAGATTGTGAAAGGCCCTGTTTAACTAAATTTAACTAAATGAACAGATTAATTAAAACTTGGACATCTAACTGTTTGAGGTTAGCTGTTGAGAAATAATAATAAGAAGAAATGTGCAACGGAATGTAAATGGATGAAAAAATGAAAGGACAGAGTGTAGTGTGTAAGTGTATAGACAAGAGTGTACACAGTATTTTTAAAGTGGTTCAGAGGCAAAACCCTTTTCTTACATCCACCCCCGCTGTTGGAACAGTGAGACCAATTCACTATAATATTCTCTTCAATAAGAGTTACAAGAATTGATAAGGCAAGTTCCTTTGAACCCCCTCTACTTAATTAACACTTCAATTAAGGTTGCTTCTTTCAAAGCGAGAAAAAGAAAAAGAAAATTGTAACGCCCGTCCTAATTCCTGTTAAATTCTTGTCTTGTATAATTATATGTTATTTTATTTGAGTTAATTATTTAACTAATTGAGCAAGTTTAGGTCCTAATTATTTAAGTTGAAACTTTAGGGTCATTTATGAAAAAAAAAGTTTAGGGGCTAAAATGCTCAAATTAAAACTTGCAGGGTCTTTTTATCAAAAGTGAAACTTGAGGGGCCAAAGTGAAATTCTTAAAACTTGTAAGGATAAACCTTGGGTTGCCTCCTCAGTGTCATGGTTTCCCCAAAAATGTTTCTCGTACTTTCTCTCTGTCTCAGAAAGAAAAGTTAGGGTTTACCCTATTCTCGATCCATCTTGCTTAATTATGCATCTGTTCGAAAATCCGACTCTGCATAAATGATCAGGGCGGTGAGTAGAGCATTTACTGCCGAACAAAAATTAGTTTGGGTGAATTTGATTTCGGAGTAGGTAAGTCACTAGCTCCCCTTACTTGTAATAACATGCCTATGTGTTTTTCTTGATACTTGTGCTTGTTAATTTCGTGATTGGAATGAGTTTTGTGATACTTGTAAATTTGGGACGAAGGGAGTATTAGTATGAATTACTAAGGTGTTAGAAAAAATTTTGTACTCCTACTCGTGAGACGGTGAAATATTAACTTGATTAAATGTTTATACAAGTATATTAGAAAAATTATACTTATACTTGTGGGACGGTGAAATGAATGAAAGTATCCCTAAATGAGTATATTAGTATATTAGAAAATTATACTTATACTTTTGGGACGGTGAAATATTTAAATGGAATAAAAGAAAATTATCTTATTATTTGTGGGAGGGTAAAAGAAATGAAATGAACTTGAAATAGTGTCCTGGGTATGATACTTCACTCCTAGGTAATCTTGGTATTGTTATTATGTTAGTAAAAGTATACTCCTACGTTTGGGACGGAGAATTCTTAAGCCTGGAAAGAAATTGAGTTTTGCTGGAAATTGTAGCGAGCGCCCGCCTGGTAAGGTACCGAGCGCCGGCCTGATAGCTTTAGGAGAGCCCGCTTGACCTCATAACCAGCGCCCGCTTACCTCGTGTTTCATGACCAAAATCCCTGTTGACTTGGAGCGCCCGCTTGGTCCTTGCCGAGAGCCCGCCTGGTCAGTTGTCGAGAGCCCGCCCGGGTAGAAGTGAGCGCCCGCCCGGTCCCTTGTCTTAACAAAATGTTTTAAATCCCAAATGAAATGGAACCTTACCCCTCCTAAGGCATAGAGCCTTAGTATAAGATGTCCTAGCAAGTGTATATGTACCTTTTGGGGCATTAGAACTTGGTCTCGAACATGAGTACTCATAGAATTAAAATGAGAACTTGAGCTTAAGAGTAAGAACTCTTTTGATTGTCTTGAAGTGCTATGAACAAGCACTAATGTGTTATATGTGTCTTGAAATCAATGTTTGTGTACCTTAGGGGAACTAGAACAATGTCTTGAGCTTGAACATCCAAAGTATAGGATTAAGAACTTGTAAGTATGCGATCTATAACTCATCTACTTAGTTTGAACTTGAAGTATAAGACAATAAATCTTGTACATGACTTGAATATCCAAAGATTGGAATAATAACTTGAGTATAAGATAATTAATTCTTGTACATGTCTTGAACATCTAAAGAATTGGATTGAGAACTTGGATGTAAGATGATAAAATCTTGTACATGACTTGAAACCAATACGTGTGTATGGTAGTAATCTTGTAAGTGTTATAGAACACTAGAAGTATCAGGACAAGATCCTTAGCTTGAACATCCAAAGAATTGGAGTGTGAACTTGAATATAAAAGGAAGAACTCTTGTTCATGTCTTGAAACCAATACGTGTGTATGGTAATGAACTTGAAAGTGCTATGAACAAGCACTAACGTGTTAGAACTATCCTTGGTGTGTATGTGCAAATCTTGCATATAGCTACTTGATAGAATGTGGCTTCTTGACTACTTGATATATGGTATGAATAACCAAAGAATTGGAATGTGGAACTGGATAGAGAATGATCAACTCTACTACATACTCGAAACTAATATGTGTGTATTGAAAGTGCTATGAACAAGCACTAATGTGCTAGTAATTGGTTTTAATCGTGCATATACTCAATGAAGTATATAAAGTATAAAAAAAATATCATGTTCCTGAGATAGGTTCCTAAAGAAATAAGGACTAGTGTAATATGAAGATAATTCATAAAACAATTATTATAGAACACAATATGTGTTGGAAAATGTATTCGATTATTAACGATACATATATGCGAGATATGATTGTGACTAGGTACAATAAGACCTATTCGACTACGTGCTTAGAGTCTAAGATGTTGGGCTCTACTTGGAAGTAAGGGTATCGTGATAGACACATTAGTGTGTTAAAGGTTATATGAATATGTACGTGAAAATATTTTATATGACAAAGTGATATAGTATGACTTACCCTACTACTTGGTTGGGGTCTGTTATTAATAGACTCTAATTTGGCTTGATTGTGTTACGTGGACACATTACGTGCCATTGTTATACTAATTGGTATTCGCAAATATTGCATATGTGTACTTGTATTTGGTGAGCACATGATTACATGGTTCATGAAGAGCTAGTCCACTACTTTTGGACTTAGTTCTACACTCATAGTTCAAGTAAATACTAATTGTGCATTCTTGTGTGAGTCCAGCTGGTCCTTGCTTGTTCGGAGATATATAGGTTCACGCTTATCGCGAGTGCTGGGGCTAAGTGATAATCGGGGATCTATGTATCTGCGCTTGACCCCTTACTACCGATCATAGTAAGGGCATATAGCCTCCTTTGTTAGAGCAATACGCCTGATAAAGTGACTGCTATACCACTTGTCTTGAATCTTGTTCTCGAGTGTGACACTGGTTACCGGGTCCTCTTGTGTATTGCACAGCAGCAACTTGATTGATCGTGATTTGTCAACTGCAATAAGAAACGACAACAATGGTTTACTTGGGAGGAATAAGGTTGGAATATCCTTTGTAACGTGATAGTTTAGTCTTATGTGCTAGCTACTTGATGAGTTGGCTTAGCCTCTCATATACTTGTTACTTGATGACATCTTGAGCATGATTACTTGATAATCTTCTTGATTTGCATGATTACATGATAACATTCTATGTACTTGTATCTAGTAACTTACTGAGATTTATCTCACCCCGTTCCTTGTTTATTTGTTCCCCCCCCAGGAAAGCAAGTGGTAATACGTTGTGAGGCTCGACTTAGTAGGGGCCTACTTGGCAAGTTGTTCTTGTTTGGGGATTGTTATCCTTTCCAGTTTTGGTGAGGACGATCTTGTATCAGTTGTTTAGACTCAGTATATTGGGTAGACTTGTATAGTTCTTGTAATGCTAGCTGATGTGCTAGGCATGTTTTCAGTTGTGTATAACCACATTTGGTTTAAATTTCTTGGTATAGAACTCGTTGTGAGCTATCTTAGCTCGTTCTTCTTGAGTATATATATGATGTCAGTTTGATATAAGCAGATGTCATTCAGTTTCTCGTTTCTTGTTAGTCACGCGCACCAGGACCGAGGTTCTATTAGGGAATCCCAGGGCTTGGGGGCGTGTCAAAAATGATCACAAGTGTGTTTACAAAATAGTGTTGGTAGTGGTGCCCTAGGCACGTTTAGTAAACGTGTTGTAATTTCATATCAATAAAGAGATGTTTGATTATTATTGTTGTTTACTTATAATAATCCCCCCCTAGTACTGTTAAGGACTAGTATAAAGTTAAATGATCATGAGATGATCATGTTAGATTTATGGGTACTTGTTTGGAACAAGGCACTGGACATGACCCGCTGTATGAGATTTATGTCATGGTCTATGTCGTACATATATCTCATATTAGTTATGTCATTTGAATCCTTAGACATGAAGTTATTATAGTCTTCCACTTGATAAGGATTGTGTTTGACATATTCAAACGCTACCTTAACACTGTAGTTATAAAGAAAATTTAAACCAAACTAAATGGATTTGTCCCTCCACGGAGAGATGTCAAGCTTGGGCCCTAAGCAATGATGTTGATGACAAGATGTCTAGGACTCAAATAAGTCATACAAGACTTATCAACATATTCGGAATCGAGAAAGTATTGAACAAAACAAGTTGACTGTTTGACCATGACTTGTGTTCAATGACATCATGGACAAAAGGGATTATGACATATTCTAAAGGAATGCGAACTTGTATCTAGTTATACTATTTGGGTAGGTATACGGTTTGCTAGAACCTAATCATATCTTATGGAATCATGTTTGAGCCATTGCAACTTAGTATAATCCTAGAGGTCACACACATAGAACGAATCTTAAATAAAAGGACTATATTGGCATTTAGGATCGGAGGACTTCCAAGGTATTTCTGGAAAGATCCGGGCCTCCTGGTCAACCAAGCGGGCGCTTGGGTTGCACCAGGCGGGCGCCTGTTCAAGCCAGAAAGGAACTGGAGTTTCTGCCCAAACAGGCGGGCGCCTGGGTGGTACCAGGCGGGTGCTTGGTGCTCCCGATTGAAATTTCCTAATTCGATTATGAGGTTTTTGACACAAGTTACCTATTTGGAATAGGTCTTAATTGTGTATAAAAAAACACCAATTCGGCAGACCATGTGAACAAGTGCTTTGTGAGTCTCAAAGAGTTTGAGAGAGATTTTATTTTGTTCTAAGATATCATTGATTGAGGAAAAAATAATTCACAAATAAATTCCATATAGTTCTTTATTGTATTGTGAAGTGTGTTTCATAATATTGGTCTAGCAACCAAGATCAAGAAGCTCCTTTGATATTCGTTCGAAGTGTGGATACCGCTAGAGGTGAATTTTATCATCTTACAAAGTTCGTGATTTGTTCGTGATAAAGCTTCAAGATCTCCACCAAGACCAAAGAGAAATTAATAGCCGTCAAGGTTAGTTTTCCTATATTCATTATGTTGTATTTGATTTAATCATATGAACGGTTCCATGGCTTTGGGTTTTTCTTAAAATTTTAATTGCTATATTCCGCTGCGCATATTACTTGGAAACCCAACAGTGGTATCAGAGCCCCGTTCATGTTGATTAATTCAATACTTGGATCATGTTGTGTGTATATAAATTGTTTAAGTGCCAAGCATGATATGAAATTGGATTATATGATGTTTATGTGTTTTGTGATTTTATGTGGTTTATTGTTGCAACTTTAATCGCACGATTCAATCGCAATAAAAATTATGGTGGATTCTGAATTATTTCGATTATTGATTTTGATTGGATCAAAGTTTTAATAATCGGGAAAAATAATTTGAGACAAAATTTTTGAACTTTAAATTCTATACTATTCTGGCCATTCAGCGAGTGCCTGGTCCTTTGCAGGCGGGCGCTCGGTGGTCAAGATTTGTTCTGATTTTGGTTAAAATCTGAATATGGAATTTTCGATAAATTCGACAAACCAGAAACAGAACCAGTCCAGACTTGTTGATCTGGAATGGGTTTTGGGTAGTGGTTGTGTGTGGATTTTGGGGTTTGATTTTCCTATTTGTTTAGTCTTGTGATTCCTAGATTGGTTCAAGTTTGGATGGCTAATCTGCGTTCATCGAGATTGTGTTTCCCAAAATTGATCGCAATCAAAGTTTCAAAGATAAAACGAAGTTAGAATTATGAAGAGTTCATAATTGCTAAAATTGAGAAACAAAGTTCTTGATTCAATGATTGGAGATCCATGTGGAATTGTGAATGCAATTGGCCTACGTTCATCGAGACCATCTATTGCTTAGTTTCGGCACATGGACTACTTTCTTGGTTTCTTGAATTAGTGCGGGATTGTGGTTGCTAATGGCTTAGTTAGACCGCACTTCTTTCACTATTGAAGTTTGACAAGGTTACATCCCAACATTCCAAACTACATTTAATTCACCATTTTCATCTCTTCATGTTAATTGTCTAGCATAATTATTGCATGTAATATTTAGCATTAAATCAATAAAATCATTCTTTTCCCCTTTTCTTTTCATTATAATTGTTAGCATTGTTAATAAATTGAAGGACATTTAGCATTAGAACACCAATAGTAGCAAGACCCGCATAAGCGGGGCGGAGTGGGGTGTTTAAGTACTCCCACTCCGTCACCTAACCCCCGAACCCTTCTCTCCTGAATCTCTGGTTTGTATATAAATTAGGCTATTTCTAGGTTTTCTTATGTTCCTTTAAAAAACATAGGTGGCGACTCTAAACAATCTAAACAAGTTAGACATCCTAGGATAATTCACCGCTCTAGCCAAGCCGTGGTTCCCCGGGGTATCTACAGTGGCGACTCTGCTGGGGAGATTTAGAGGGTTAAAACTTGCGTTTTCATTTGGTGTTCTTTTTTCTGTTTTTTTGGGCATTCTGGTAAAAAGCATATTTGTAGATAATGACTAATAACCCTCAATCAATGTCGTTGCGATCGATCCTTGAGAAGGATAAGCTCGAAGAGAATGGTACTAACTTTATGGATTGGATCCGTAGCATAAGATCGTTCTTAGGCAAGAAGATAAGTTGTACATTCTCGATGGGCCTCTCCTGCTGAACCACCGCCTACTGCCCCTAGGTGGAAGAAACAATTACAAGAAACATCGTAATGATTCTAGAGATGTAAGTTGTCTCATGCTTGCTGGTATGTGTTCAAAACTCCAACAAAGTTGGAACATTTGGAAGCCTATGAG
>JAOWBW010001886.1:0-169172 GCA_026119855.1 Campanula takesimana
CGAGGTCCGTCCTAGAAAGTTTCAAGCTCCACCAGACCTTGGCTCTTTCGAAGCAGTAAACCTCAGCCCGTGGCGTAGTTCAAGACTACATGCCGGGGGTGACCTTTGAGCCTCATATTCAAGCCGAGCACCAAGCCACACAATTCTAGTTAGGGTCTAACACTCCGTGACTCAAGTCGGTTTCCATGTACCGAGATTTCCCTAAACTAATCTCTTCAAATCATACATGCCAACTTGTTGAAACGGACGCAATAAAAATCCGTCCCAAAAGTGGTTATTTTGGACGAAAATAAAAATCCGTCCCCGCATGTATGCTTTACTACATAATTTAGTTTAATCCCGATACATGTAGGATTCACAAGCGCGATGGAATCCGATGAGTATATGGGACCGCGAGATGGTCTATATACTAGTGTGACGATTCCTTATTTTCTTAGATACTCCAAAAGGGATCCATTCCCTCCGACTTATAAAAAAAAAAAAGAGTCTTTTCTTATGTGGTTTAGAGTCGTGTGCCTAACGGTGTTCTAAGCCTCTTCATGGACCGCAAGTGGTACTCAAGACTGACAAGGGACTCTTCTGCAATATAGGTTCAATTGGTACTTACAGAGTCTACCGGGATTCAGCAAATCGGTTAGTCCGTGAAGAGATCACTCCAACAGCTACTACATCAACCATGACAGGCAGCAGCAACACCATGTCTCTCGAACAGCTTTCAACCATGGTCCAACTCCTCCAAGAACAAGTCTCCACCCTTAATAAGGAGGCACAAAGCAAAGACGACATTTGGCAATCCCACCTCGACAGCCAAAGGGAGGCCCACGAGGCCGAGATGGAGCTAATGAAAGAAAAGCTCACTAATCTTGCCAAGGGAAAGAACAAGAACAATGATGATGAATCCGAATGGACCAAGGGTTTGTTCAAAAGTCCTTATGTCAACACCCGCACCAAGAAAATGGGGAGCCGAGTTCCGAGAACAATGAGCCCAAAATGGTGGATTCTATCATGGCCTACATCGACCAAAAATTCAACGGGCTCAACATGGGGAAAGGCTCCGACACAAGCCTTTATCAATCATCCATCCTCATGAGTACTATGGCCGCTCTTCCCGATAAGTTCAAAATGCCCGACATAAGCAAGTTCAAGGGAAACTCTTGTCCCATGGCTCACATTGAGACTTATATTTGGGCAATGGTTCCGAAGAAGGTCTCCCCCAAGGTGATGGCTCAATGCTTTCCTCTCACTCTCGAGGGGGCGGCAAAAGATTGGTATGCTACTCTCCCGCTCACTGTCCGTCTCGATTGGGACTCCGCCATGCTTGCCTTCAAGAACCAATACCAAGGCAACACCACTCGCCGGCCCACAAGGAAAGAGTTAGAGAATACCACCCAAAGAGACAACGAGTCCTTCATCGACTTCACAAGGAGATGGAATGATAAACTCTCTGAAATTGTTGAAAGGCCGAACACAAAAGAGCAAATGGACATCTTTCTCAAGTGTCTCAAGATTGATCTCCGCACCCACCTAAGTGGGGCTTGCTACTCCGACTTCTCCCAAATGTATGAGGCGGGGGTACGCATGGATGACTTGCTCAAGGAGATTAAGAAGGCCACTCCTACTTACCGCTACAAGGCCGCTTCCAACTCCACAAAAGAGGCCTCGGTCAACGCCGTCACTATCGATAAGGGGAATTACAAAAAGGTTCCTCCACCCCAAGGGAAGAAGTCCTGAAATGACCGTGTCTATACGCCTCTTCAAGGCATGACTCAAACCGAAGTGTTCGAAGTCCTCAAGGCAAAGGGTCAAGTCACACCCGTGCAAGGGTACCAACCCAAGACGGTCCACCCCAATCATGCTCACCACAAATATTGTGGCTACCACCAATATAGTGGCCACACTACCGAGGATTGCTTCGTTCTCCGCAATTTCATTCAAGATCTTATAGATAAGAAGAATTTGTAGTGACTAATGACGAACATGTCAATGTAATAGAGATAGGAGAACTCGAGGGGACCACCCATTCAATCCCAATTGTGAATGGGGGCCCCAATGTTATGAAATAAACTTGACAATTCTTGTTATGTAGTGACTTACGATGAGGTAATGAGGGAAGTACTAGAGAATAGGAAAAAGAAGCAAGATGGGAACGTCAACGTGCTAACTCGATCTGGTCGAGTCATAGCAAGCAACCCTTCCACTTCCGCACCAAGCTCCTATTCTCAAAGACCGCAAGCTCGCGACACTCCCGAAGACCCCCTACTTGTCCAACTCAAGAAAACTCAAGCCAACATCTCTATTTGGGACCTCATTGCATCCTCAAAGAAACACCGAGATCTTGTCATCCGCAATCTCGATGATACATCAGTTTCTCCCGATACTACTCCCGAGGACCTCACGGCAATGATTGGTTACATTCATTTTGGCAACGTCATCACCTTTGCCGATATGGACCTTCCACCATTTGGTTCCGACCACAACGAAGCTATTTACCTCAAGGTACGAGCAAGGGGGAGGCCCGTCTCAAGAGTCTTAGTGGACGGTGGTTCCGCACTCAATCTCATGCCTGGCAGAATCATGGGCATACTGGGGCTTAAGGATTCCGATTTGAAGCCTTCTACTCAAGTAATCCGAGGTTATGACAGCACCGCCCGTACAGTCATGGGAATGATCGAAATAGACATTGAGTTTGGGAGCATGGTCATGTCCGTTCCATTCCAAGTGCTTGATATCCCGGCCTCGTTCAACTTACTTTTGGGTCGACCATGGATTCACAGTGCTAATGACGTACCATCAACTCTCCACTAATGTGTCAAGATCCGAAATGGTGATGAAATAGTGACCGTAATGGCTGAAAACGTCACTATCCACAGAAAGGGTGAGCCCGTCCATCAAGTTCAGCATGGTCTACCAGACTCCACTCTCTCCGGCGTCTCAATCAACGCCATTGACAAAGAACGGGAAACGGATCATGGACCCCCAGCAATCACAAAGTCCTCCGCATGATGAGGAATATGGACTACTTCCCTGGTTTAGGCCTAGGAAGATATCAACAAGGAATCCTACATCCCGTGCAAGTCCCATTTGTCAAGAACACATTCGGTTTGGGGTACAAGCCTTCCAAAGAAGACTTAAAACAAGAGCAAGCAATCAAGAACGAAAAGGCCCGAGCTCGTAAAGAAGGCCGTCGTTATGAGGTCCCTAATCTAAGGCCTTACCGCAAGACGTTGAATGGCTATTTTGTCCGCCAAGGGGAAGACGTTCCATACATGATCTTTCCCGAGCCCTGGGTTAACAATAAGGGTGTCACAAAGCCCGGGCTCGAAATCTTCTCCGATTGTGAGATCCAGAAATCCGAAAGGGAACCAACTCCCATGTCGCCCCGTGAATGGTGGGGAAGGAAGATGACTATAGAATCCGAGACAGAAATCACCGTGGGGGAAGAACTAGCAGATTCAGC
This sequence comes from Campanula takesimana, assembly GCA_026119855.1. Classification (NCBI taxonomy): domain Eukaryota; kingdom Viridiplantae; phylum Streptophyta; class Magnoliopsida; order Asterales; family Campanulaceae; genus Campanula; species Campanula takesimana. The sequence goes on from JAOWBW010001886.1 coordinate 3,458, forward strand.
CTCCATGTTCGAAGAGCTTGCCATGATGAATGAATGCCAAGTTAACGCCATCCATGACACCGTCATCATGAATGAGACTATCAGTGATATCCCGCCAAGCTCCGAGCCGATCAACAATTGGTATTCAACGAAAGGGCCCGTGGTATCCGAAGAATTCTTAGTCCAAGAAATGGGTTGCATACCTCGCACAGCAACAAAGGAAGAGCAGCTCACACTTACTTTCGAGTCTGAGAATGTCTCTAATACCCTCACCCAAGAGGATTTGGAGGCCATAGCCGAGCGTGTGTTTCCTTTATTTGCTAATGGAAAATTTGATATTTCTGAGTACCCTGAGATTGCAAACATCATAAATGATGAATTAACTAATAATGAACTTAACGAACAAGTTAATAACGATTCAAATTATGATGAAATAGACCACGAAAACATAACATACTTAAATGAACTTGCTCAACAAGTCCGTAGTCGTGGTGAAAATGGTCCAAAGGCTGACGAAGAATTGCAGGTTGTTAATCTGGGTACCGAAGAAGAGCCAAAAGAAACTAAGATTGGAAGCTTCTTCAATGGGGACGACAGAGACAGGTTGACTGCATTACTATGGGAATTCGTGGATGTGTTCGCATGGTCATACAAAGACATGCCGCGTTTGGACAGAAAGGTAGCGGAGCAAAGGATTCCGATCAGAGAAGATGCCAGGCCAGTAAAGCAGAAGCTCAAAAAGATCAAGCCAGAATGGTCTCTGCAAGTCAAAGAAGAGATTGAGAAGCTCCTCAGTGTGGGTTTCATCAAGGTTATCGAGTATCCGACATGGTTAGCCAACATCGTGACAGTCAGGAAGGCAAACGGCAAGGTTCGAGTTCTTGTGGACTTCCAGGATTTAAACAAAGCTTCCCAAAGGATGATTTTCTACTCCCTAATATCGACATGCTGGTCGACTCCACTGCTGCCTATGAGGTTCGCTCATTCGTTGATGGGTTCGCTGGGTACAATCAGATTCTCATGGCCGAAGAAGATCAACACAAGACAGCTTTCACAACACCGTGGGGTACCTTTTGCTACACAGTCATGCCATTTGGGTTAAGAAATGCTGGGGCTTCCTACCAAAGAGCCGTGACGGACTTGTTCCACGACATGATTCACAAAGAAATCGAGGTCTATGTGGACGACATGATCATTCACTCCAAAGGGACCGATGGTCAACATTTAATCGATCTCCGCAAGTTCTTCGAAAGGCTTCGTCAACACAAGATGAGGCTCAACCTGCAAAATGCACATTCGGGGTTATCCGAGGCAAAGTCCTTGGTTATATGGTCACTGAAAGGGGAATTGAAGTAGACCCCTCCAAATCAAGGAAATCATTGACATGCCTCCTCCAAAGACGCAGAAAGAAATCAAAGGTTTTATGGGCAGACTGCAGTACATCAGTCGGTTTGTGCACCAACTCACTTCCATGTGCGAGCCAATCTTCAAGCTACTCAAGAAGAATGTGGCTCTAGAATGGACCGACGCGTGCCAAGAAGCCTTCGACCAAGTGAAGCATTACTTGACGTGCCCTCCTGTTCTAGTTCCGCCGCACAAGGAGAAACCTCTTTTGCTCTATCTCACTGTCAATGATGAAGCCCTAGGGGCTATGTTCGCACAAGAGCAACGAGAGTCCACAAAGGAGAACGCCATTTATTTTGTCAGTCGCCGATTCCAAGGAGGCGAAAAGAACTACTCTGTCTTAGAGAAGTCATGTGCAGCATTGGTTTGGGTCACTCAAAAGCTCAAACACTATATGGAAGCTTTTCCGATCAAGCTAGTAGCCAAGGTGGACCCGCTCCGCTACATCTTCGAGAAGCCTTTCATGTCAACAAGAATAGCCAAATGGTACTTCATGCTCACCGGCTATGATATCACTTACGTCACACTAAAATCCGTCAGGGAGAAAGTGTTCAGTGACCAGCTTGCCGAATTCCCGTGTGACGAAGTGAAGGGGAAGATGTAAAGTTCCCCGATGAGCATTTAATTTGTACTACAACTGAGGAAGTTAAGTGGCAACTTTTTTTCGATGGCGCCGCCAATAAACACGGTTTTGGTATAGGAGTATTGCTTATCGATCCAAAAGACATCTACACTCCCATTGCCATCCGCTTGGAATTCGAAGCTACTAACAACATTGCCGAGTACGAAGCATGTATAGCGGGGCTCGAAGCAGCTCTCAACAGAAACATCACAGAACTAGAAGTATTCGGCGACTCTTTACTCCTTATCAATCAGCAATCGGGTAAATGGCGAACCCAAGACCCGACTCTCCAACAGTATGGTCAGCACCTTGAAGAAATGGTTGAACAATTCCAAGAGATCACTTTCAACTACCTGCCAAGGGATAAGAATCGCTTCGCCGATGCACTGGCCACTATAGCTTCATTAGTCGAAATGCCCAAAGGGAAAATGGTGAAGCCCTTCAAAATTGCTCGAAGGAACAGTCCGGCATATTGCATGAGTATCGAGATCAACGAGGTTCAAACAAACTCTCTGTGGTATTCGGATATCATGAATTTCCTCAAGGATGGCACTTATCCCGAGAATATCAATAAGAAGTCTCAAGCAGCTCTGCAAAGGTTAGCCTCTCGGTACGTACTGATTGGGGACCGAGTCTATAAAAGGCACCACGACGGGATCAATCTCTTATGAGCCAATGCGGCCGAAGCTCAAGAGATAATGTGTGAAGTGCACGAAGGAGAATGTGGACCCCACATGAATGGGTTTATGCTAGTCAAGAAGATACTTCGCATTGGTTACTATTGGAGCACTATGGAACGAGACTGTATCGAGAAAGTCAAAAGGTGTGCCAAGTGCCAATTCCACGCTAATCTGCAACATGCTCCACCCTCACAACTTTACAACATGGTCACACCTTGGCCTTTCTCTTGTTGGGGGATAGACATCATCGGTAAAGTTCATCCTGCCGGGAGCAATGGGCAGTCATTCGTCCTAGTGGCGGTCGACTACTTCACAAAGTGGGTCGAAGCACAAGCCTATCGGACCCTCAACGCCAAGAAAGTGGCTGAATTTGTAAAGATTAATATCATGTGCCGATACGGCGTGCCTCATGAAATCATTTCCGACAACGACTCTCACTTTGAGAAGGAAATGGATGCACTTTTGGTAGAATACAAGATCACCAAACACAAGTCATCTCCTTACCGCCCCCAAGCAAATGGCGCGGTCGAAGCAGCAAATAAGACCATCGAGACCATCGTCAAGAAAATGGCCTCAACAGGAAGGGATTGGCCCGAGAAGCTACCTTTAGCATTGTGGGGCTACCGCACATCAATACGGTCAGCGACAGGAGAAACTCCGTATGCATTAGTCTATGGTTCTGAAGCCGTACTCCCAATCGAACTTGAAGTCCCATCTCTACGGGTCCTCCTCGAGAATCAAGTCAACGAGGTCGACTGGATGCAAAGTCGATATGAACAGCTAGCCTTGCTCGACGAGAAAAGGTTAAGAGCACTCGAACGCACGAGGGCATATCAGCAAAGGATGGCAAGAGCTTTCAACAAAAAGGTGAAGCCTCGAAACGTCAATGTGGGAGATTTGGTCTTAAGACAACATCCTCCTAATGCCATGAATCCCCTGGGAAAATGGGGACCCCGATGGATCGGTCCGTACGTGGTCAAAAAGATACTAAGCGGCGGTGCAGTCCGGCTCGTGGATTTAGATGGTGACCAGCTGCCAAAGGAGGTCAACCTCGACAAGCTCAAGAGGTTCTACGCTTAATAAACAAAGACCAAAAAAAAAAAAAAAAAAAAAAAAAAAAAATCGCTCGCTAGGTTGAAAACCCGCAAGGGCGGCCTAGGCAAAAATTAGAGCACATGCAAAAAAAAGAAGCCCGCTAGATTGAAAACCCGAAAGGGCGGTCTAGGCAAAAAACATGGTGCACACAAAAAAAAAAAAAAAAAAAAATGGTCTTTGTTTATTTGAACTACGAAGACCTGAGCCTCCCAACTGGAGGAACGTAGGCAACCTTCGGGTGCGGTCTAAAACATATCAAAAATACCCAATTCACTTCAAATAACAAAATGCAATTTTTATTCATTCAATGAACTATTCAAACCATTACAACGGATTTATTGAGCAACAAAATACATCAAAACATTAAATCCTAAAACAAAGTGGTCTAATTTAATTGCAATCTCTTGGGGTACAAAGAAAAATCTAATCTTTCTTAGGTTTGGGAACCCATTGCTTCTTGTTATGACCTTTAGTCTTCTTGGATGGGGACGGAACATTCTTGGGACCGCCAAGACGGGAGAAAACGCTAGAACGGGACGGAGATTCATCAACGGCCTTCCCTTTACCCTTATCAAGCGGAGCCTTAGCAGGGACCACCATGGGACGCTTCCACACATAGGAGGAATTTCCTTTACCTTTCTTCTTCTTGGGAAAATGACGGGGTCTATAGTCCCGCACATGAACCACCGGTCTCACGGGGTCAACAACGTCGTCATTGGGCCTTCCCAAACGATCGAAAACGCTCGGACGCTTCTCCACCATCGGGACGGACCCCACAGCTGGAACGGCATTCACCACTGGAACGGACTTCTCACCCTCGGGGACGGAAACCTTAACTTCAAAGGAGAAAGTCATTGGGGCCATTATGACAAGAATTTTGTGGTTTAAGAGGAGAAAGTGTTTGCAAAAGAATGCTGTGTGACCATTCTGGTCGAAAATGGTTCAAATTTATAGCTGTTGGAACATTCTGATCAGAAAAAGAAAGGGGCTGTAATTCAGCAGGCCAGAAGCGCGCGCCTCCGACCAAGGCTGCACAACGCGCGCGCCTCCCACAAGCAAGGCCTGACGCGCGCGCCTTTGACAGCAGTTCAGACAGAAACAGCCCTTGTCAGTTCAGAACAGAACCCAAACACTTCAACATATCCAACCTGCAGCAAAATCAAATCCCAGCAACAAAAAGGAGTTCAAGCATCGACAACAAGCATCCTTTGGGCACACATTTGTTTGTAAAGAGTCGACATCTAAGATCGAGTCGCTAATAGAACATAAAATGAGTAGTAAAATAAATAGGATTGTAAATACATGTTGAATGTTATTACAGGCAAAAGTAAAAGTGTTTCAATCCTTCAGCTCAGGCACGTCATCACCAACACTGTGCTCACCCTCTGCTACCGCTCTCGGTCTCCTCATCGTCATCATCATCCTCATCATCATCATCATCAGACTCAGACGTCTCAACCACAACATCGGGATGGGTCCTCTTGGCAGCTCTCCCTGACGAACTAGCACCACCCCGGCTCTGGCTACCTTCTCGGCTCAGGCTCCTACTATGGCTACCCCCGTGGCTCAGACTCCTGCTCAACGACTGCCTCGCCGAAGAGACAGCCTCATCAATGTCTAGTGCAGCATCCCTGCAGCCTCGTCCCATGCCCCGAGCACCTCGGGCAGCTCCTCTCACAGCACCAGAGACAGCACCAGCAGCACCTCTAGTCATGGCAGCAAAATCCCTGCACAGCTCCAGCACCCTCTCCTCCAGCTAGCGGAGCCTCCGCCTCATTCCTTTGTTCTGCCTACCCAAGTGCCTATAAGCAGCTACGGGCACCTGTTGCAACAAAGAACAGGGAAAGGAAATTACATCAATACAAAGGACAGAAAAACAAGACTGGAACTGAGAAAATGCAAAGATGGTCAGAAAAACATACCACAGCAGCCTGAGCGGGAGGCTCTCTCTCCGGTGACATATCATCGGGAACAATCTCCCTCTGCTCCTCAAAGACCCCGAAGTTGGAATAAGTGTAATAAGGAGGAGGCAAAGGAGGATCAAAACAATACCCGGCACCGGTAGTATAAAACCGAGCGGAGGTCGAAGGAGCAGCCTGTGATCTCCTCGGATCAGCAAACATAAAGCCCTGCATTAAGTTGTTCTCCCTGAAGAGGCCATAATCCTGATCCAAGTGAATATAAGGGACGGCATCAACCCCCACCATATATGCTGCACGATCAGCCTCTGAGAGCGACCTCCAGTTACGAGGGCAGAAAGGAGGAATGTCTGGAACTGCAGGACGAGGGGGGGTGTAAAAGTCTGTCACCTGGGTACCATGCTGCCAAAATACCCTATCTCCCAAGTACAGAGCCATGCACTCACCCGAACTCATCAAAAGCCAAGAACGGGTAGGAATAAGAGTATGCTCAAACCAGTGCTGAACTGATCTCCACGGATACAAAGAAAAGGCAACAGACTCAGGCCTCAGGGTGTCCAAGTGCCGTCGGGCCGAAGTAAGACTAATGGGATTCGTGCCAGTCTTCACATTCCTCTCCTTATACGCCCACCGTGCGCAGTCCGGATACTGGGGCTGGCCTTCCTTGGCAATCTTGAAATCCCTCAGATTCAGGATAGCAAAAGCCCAAAGCTGTAGACAAGAGGCAGAAACAAAGTTAATGACAGTCAACGAAAAAGGCAGTTATGACTAAGACAAGGAGAATATAAAAGGGACAGTAAGTGGTATACCTCCCACAGCAAGATGAAGCCCGTAACAGATCTGGTAGTCGAGCGGCTGGTCAAATCCATGCCGTGGTAACAAGAAGCTAAGCTCGCTGCGCCCCAGTTATACTGGCCGATCTGGTCCAAGTCCACTAACAAGTCAAGCAGAGCCAAAGAGGCCGAAGATCCCCCGTTGGCAAACAGAGTGTGGGATAACAAGTACCAAATGAAGCAACGGGCCACAGCATCAACCCGATCAGCAGTAACACCTCGAGCCTCAGCCATCAAGATGCTGAAATAAGCCCGGATTCGCCCCCATGTCACTCGAGAATTCTTAACCTCAAACCGAAAGTCAACCAAGGTCAGTAACTCGTCCGGAGTCCGAGCAGCCCATCTCAAACCAAAAGGGACAGGCACCCCCATGAACGGCAAGCCCATCAAAGCTATGAAATTAGTAGGCGTCATAGTCACCTCTGTTGGGTTTTGAGCAAACATGCACAGCGGAATAAACCCAAAAACCTACATCCAATCACGATGATTAAATTAATATGGAGATGAATTTAGAACACTAACCGTGACGGAGCTTTAAAATTCTGAGATCTTCAATCTTTGTTCTTCGCGCTTCTTCGAATCACGAACGTAGGAACGACCGCAAAACTTGGATCACGAACTTTGAAGGAGTTGATGCCAACGCCCTCTATGTTTATCCACACGCGAACGAATTTCAAGAACGATTCTTGAACCGGATTGCTAGACCCAATAGAAACTCTTTCTACTTTGAAGGCTATATGAAAAATCAATGTTCTTGTTCTTGAGGAAGAAGAAGAACTTGTTTCTCTCTCTCTCGGAGGCTATCTAATTGATATGGAATCAATACATACTGATTAGGTCGTTGTTAGAGGTTTATATACTTATTAGTCCTAGACCGTTTAGGAGAAATAGGTTAAAACCCGTCACAATACGAAATCAGTTTTTGGGCCCGAACAGGGCCTGCTCAGCCGAGTCCTTTAAGGTGCTCGGCCGAGCACCTTTGCTCCAGAAAATCTGACCTTCTGATTTCCCATGCTCGGCCGAGTCATATGAGGTGCTCGGCCGAGCACCATCAGAATTCCGATTTTAGCCTTTTAAACAATTCGTCCTTTTGTGTGTGACCCCATAGGATTATACTAAGTTGGCAATGAGCCCAAACACATTTGTGCTCATAAATCATGAGCGGACTCTAGCAAGCCATCATGACTACCCAATTAATATAACTTGTATAAGTTCGTGAATCCTTTATAGAACATATTACAATCTCTTTGTTTCACGATGTCTATTGAACGTAAGCCATGGTCAATGGTCAACTTACAATGTTCAATGCTTTCTCGATCCAGAATGTATTGATAGTACAAATCTTATTTGAGCACGGCCATGCATTTCATCAACACCATTCTTCGAGTGGCCAAAGCTTGACATCTCTCTTTTACGAGGAACAAATCCCTTCTTGATTTATTACCTTTCCCTACATGAATCCGATTACGCCAATCACATTCTTTATAGCTACCCGATTAGGGGTAACGTTTGAATATGTCAAACGTAATGTTCATCGAGTGGAAGACTGTGATAATCTCAGGTCTAAAGATTCCAGTAATATAACTATATGAGACTTAATTATGACATTGTGACCATGACATAAATCTCATATGGGTCAGTCCAGTATTTGGTCTCCAACAAATACCCATAAGTTTAATTGTATCCCATACACCATAATCATCATATGATTATCCATTAAACTTATACTAACAATTAATCATAATTATCAGGGACGGGAATTATTATAATAAACATGCAAAGGATATAATAATCAAACATTCAATATCTTTAATATATAAATAACATTAATCGTTTTACAAAACGTGCCTAGAGCATACAACACCAACAATCTCCCAATTGCACTAGGCCTAATTAATGTATCGAATACCCATAGACCTAACATGACCATCATGCTTTGCTTGTGGAAGACCCTGTGTCAATGGGTCGGCAATGTTATCATCAGTCGGTACTCTGCATATATTCACGTCACCTCTGTTAATGATTTCTCGAATGACATGGTAACGCCTAAGTATGTGTTTGGACTTCTGATGGTTTCTTGGTTCCCTTGCTTGAGCAATAGCACCATTATTATCACAATAAAGGTCTATTGGATCAGCAATGCTAGGAACTACCTCTAGTTCAGTTATGAACTTCTTGATCCAAACAGCTTCTTTAGCAGCATCGGATGCAGCAATATACTCAGCTTCCGTTGTAGAATCAGCGACAGTACTTTGCTTAGAACTCTTCCAGCTAACAGCACCTCCATTAAGCACAAATACAAATCCAGATTGCGATCTAAAATCATCCTTGTCGGTTTGGAAGCTTGCATCTTTGTAACCACTTACAACAAGATCACCTTCCACACCTCCATACACCAAGAACGAATCTTTAGTCCTTCGCAAGTACTTAAGAATCGTCTTGACTGCAATCCAATGATTTTCACCAGGATTTGATTGGTATCTACTCGTCACGCTTAAAGCATACGAGACATCGGGTCTAGTACATATCATGGCATACATGATTGATCCAATTGCGGAAGCATATGGAATCCCAATCATTCTCTTATGCTCATCAGTTGTCTTAGGACACTGATTCTTGCTTAGAGTTATGCCATATCCTACTGGCAAATTTCCTCTCTTAGAGTTTTCCATGCAGAATCTCTTAAGAACTTTGTCAATATATGTATCTTGACTTAAACCAATCATTTTCTTGGATCTATCACGATAGATCCTAATGCCAAGGATATAAGCGGCTTCTCCCATATCTTTCATAGAGAAACACTTTCCTAACCAAGTCTTTACAGACTGTAGTGCGGGAATGTCGTTTCCTATGATCAATATGTCATCAACATATAGTACCAGAAATAATACTACGCTCCCACTAATCTTCTTGTAAACGCAAGGTTCATCTTCGTTCTTGATGAAGCCAAACTCTTTGACCGATTCATCAAATCGAAGATTCCAACTCCTAGAGGCTTGCTTCAATCCATAAATGGATCGTTGCAATTTGCATACTTTGTTAGAATTTTCTGGAATTACAAAACCTTCAGGTTGTGTCATGTAAACATCCTCAAGTAAGTTCCCGTTAAGGAATGCTGTTTTGACATCCATTTGCCATATCTCATAGTCAAAATATGCGGCTATGGCAAGTAAAATTCTTATAGACTTGATCATTGCTACGGGCGAAAAGGTTTCATCATAGTCGATTCCATGAATCTGCCTATAGCCTTTCGCTACAAGTCTAGCTTTATAAGTATGCACCTTTCCATCCATGTCAGTTTTCTTTTTGAAAACCCATTTGCATCCTATGGTTTTTACACCTTCGGGCGCATCAATCAAGTTCCAAACTTGATTATCATACATGGATTTAATTTCAGATTCCATGGCTCCAAGCCATTTATCTGAATCAGGAGTGGACATCGCTTCTTGGTAGGAAGTAGGTTCGTCATCAACTATGACTTCTACTTCATTGCTATCCGTCATGAGAAATCCATATCTCTCAGGTTCAGATCGCACCCTACCAGTTCTGCGAGGAACTTGAGTATTCTGAATAGGTTCCACAACTCTTTGTGAAACTTGTTCAGATCCAACATTTTGTTCCATGTAATTTTCGGGTTCTCGAATTTCTTCGAGATTAATTTTACTCCCACTAATTCCTTTGGAGAGAAACTCTTTCTCTAGAAAGGTACCATGACGGGCAACAAACACTTTGTTTTCCGCGCGGTTGTAAAAGTAATAACCCTTAGTTTCCTTAGGGTAACCAACGAAAATACATTTATCAGATTTAGGTGTGAGTTTGTCAGATATGAGCTTCTTAACAAATGCTTCACAACCCCAAATCTTCATGAAAGACAAACTAGGTTTTCTTCCAGTCCACATCTCATGTGGAGTCTTTGGAACAGATTTTGTTGGAACATTATTTAGTGTTAGTGCAGCAGTTTCTAGTGCATGTCCCCAAAAGGTTAAAGGAAGATCAACTTGACTCATCATGGAGCGGACCATATCCAATAAAGTCCTATTTCTCCGTTCGGACACACCATTCCATTGTGGTGTCCCAGGTGGAGTTAATTGTGAAACAATTCCACAATCTTTCAGATGATTATCAAATTCTTGGCTTAAATATTCTCCACCACGATCTGATCGAAGTGCTTTAATAGTTTTGCCAAGTTGATTTTGTACTTCATTTTGAAATATTCTAAATATCTCAAAAGATTCACTTTTATGTTTCATTAAGTAGACATAGCCATATCTACTAAAATCATCAGTAAAAGTTATGAAGTATTGATATCCTCCCCTAGCATTGCAACTCATTGGTCCACACACATCAGTATGTATGAGGGCCAATAAGTCATTAGCCCTTTCACTACTCTTAGTAAAAGGTGCCTTAGTCATCTTTCCAAGTAAACATGACTCACAAGTTTCATATGATTCAAAATCATGTGAATCTAGAAGTCCGTCCCCATGGAGTTTTGAGATACGCTTCTCATTAATATGACCAAGACGGCAATGCCACAAATAAGTATGATTTACATCATTAGGTTTGGATTTCTTATTTACATTATAAACATTCTCATTATTCCCATTTTCAACATCAAGAACATAAAGGCCATTAAATGAACACGCAGTACAATAAAGCATATCATTTAAATAAATAGAAAACTTCTTATTTTCAATAAGAAACTTAAAACCTTCATTATCCAAACACGAAATTGAAATAATATTTCTACTTAAATCCGGAACGTAATAACAATTGTTCAAAACAAGAATTAATCCGCTAGGTAAAATGACATCATATGTTCCTACGGCTAATGCAGCAACTCTTGCTCCATTCCCCACGCGTAGGTCCACTTCGCCATCTTTAAGTAGCCTTCTATTCCTTAGTCCCTGCACATTTAAACAAATGTGAGATCCACATCCAGTATCTAATACCCAGGAGCTAGAAATAGAGAGTAGAATATCTATAACATAGATACCTGAAGTAGATGCAGTCCCACCGCTCTTCTTCTTCTTTAACTCTTCCTTGTAAACCTTGTAATTTCGTTTCCAATGTCCAATCTCATTGCAGTGGAAACAAATTGCATCCTTTTGGGAGGCAGTTTTAGCCACATTAGCTTTGGCAACAATTGCCTTGCTAATCTTGGGTTTGACAACTTTTGCCTTTCCCTTTCCTTTGCCTTTTGGGCCCTTTCCTTCCTTAGATACAATGAGTACAGGAGCGGTCTCTTTACCGATTTTCTTTTCTGCCTGCTTAAGCATCCCATGCAATTCAGACATAGTCTTATCCATCCCTTGCATATTAAAGTTCATGACGAACTGATTATAGCTTTTGGGCAATGAATTAAGAATAAAATCGGTAGCCAACTCAATCTCAATTGGATGGCCAAGCCTCTCTAGTTTCTCAAAGTAAGCCTTCATTTTCAAAACATGAGGGCTCACAGACTGTCCTTCGCTCATCTTGCATGAGACTAGGGCAGCTATGGTGTCGAACCTCTCTTGCCTTGCTTGTTCTTGGAACATATCTTTCAATGTAGCAGCAAGATCAAATGCTTCCAAGTGTTCAAGAATCTTCTGAAATTCTGAACACATGGCCGCAAGCATAAGACAACCCACCTCACGAGAATCATTCACATGTTTCTTGTAGGCGTTTCTCTCATCCTTGGGTGCATTAGAAGCAGGTTCTTCTTCAGGAACGGGCTCATCAAGAATATAGAGCTTATCCTCATGCTTTAGAACAATTCTAAGGCTACGGATCCAATCCGTATAGTTAGCTCCATCTTCTTGAAGTTTCTCCTTCTCAAGGATAGATCGCAGTGATAAATTTGTATTCTGAGCCATTATCTACAATTATGCAAACATATAATTAAATATAAGTACCAACTTAATTAAAGATATTAAATTAATAGTATTTTACAAATACTCCCACTAAATTATATAACCTTCATATACATCCAATGTATAATATAATTTGAATGGGCTAAGATCCATATTTCACTTAACTTTGAGTCGGCTAGGGCACGACTGCTCAAAATAAGTTATTTAGGTAGACAACTCCTTGTCAATCATATCGTATATAACTCTTAGATCTTTTATGAGATTTTAGATATCGTATACCTAACATGTTTTAATCTCATCTGTGCCTTAGGCCCAAAACTGTTTTGATAGCCTAATTAAGTTAAACCATTTTAAACGTATAGGAATCACTGTTTCCTCATCTTGCTCATAAATGGATAGAATCAATGCACCTACGCTAGGGCGTAACCCACACAAAACTACCCACGTACTCACAAGTGTTTTAATCATGGATTGGTACGGAACTTAAATTTTAAAGAAGGTTCATGACATATAGCATGGTCAATGTTTATAGTCACATAATATAAACACATAAAGCAACGGTTAATAATTTAACTAATCTCATTAATTAAATTAAGATTTCATGTGATTGATTTATGGGGATAAATTCTTTAACACATTATTGAGAGCACGATTGTACGGTCGAAACTAAGCCAAAAGGCATCCACAATCCCGTACCAAATTTAGAAACTAGAAGAAACAACTATGTAAGGTCGAAACTAAGCCAATAGGCATCCACAATCCCTTACATAAAGTAACTCGATTCTAAATTCTTTTGTCCCATCAATTCATTACTTTGACCTTGATATTTGTTTTCAGGAAACACGGTTTCTCAAACCAGCCATCTGACAAACAAATTCAATCCAAAGTGATTTTAAACAAGCCATTTAATTTCAGGAAACACGGTTTCTAAAACCAGCGATCTGAAAAACAAATTCTGTCCAAAATCAACCTGCTCGGCCGAGTCCTTTAAGGTGCTCGGCCGAGCGCCTCTGTGTTCCAGAAAACCCTTGCTTCTGACGACTCTGCTCGGCCGAGTCTTGTAGACTGCTCGGCCGAGCACCACGAACAGAACAGATTTTCTTGTCGAATTTTAATTCTAAGATTGCCTTCCCGATTCATTTAGGATTTGGTGTTCATAATGATCATATCATCATGTTCATCAAAACCTTGAATAAACGATTTATTCATGAATCAAAGATCATCAACAAATCAATCCAATTAATTTTTGATAATCTAAAGGAACATAATAATCAAATTATTATTGCAATCGTAGATCCCACATAACGTATTTAAACGGTGCGATTTTATGATTTCAATATATCTCATATACAAACATAAAACTCAGATCACATAAACATCTTGAATCCAAATTCTCATAGCATGCCAAAACATATAATCCAATTATATCATTAACATGTTATTATTAAAATAATCATGATGAACGGGGCTCTGATACCACTGTTGGGTTTTGAGCAAACATGCACAGCGGAATAAACCCAAAAACCTAGATCCGATCACGATGATTAAATTAATATGGAGATGAATTTAGAACACTAACCGTGACAGAGCTTTAAAATTCTGAGATCTTCAATCTTTGTTCTTCGCGCTTCTTCGAATCACGAACGTAGGAACGACCGCAAAACTTGGATCACGAACTTTGAAGGAGTTGATGCCAACGCCCTCTATGTTTATCCACACGCGAACGAATTTCAAGAACGATTCTTGAACCGGATTGCTAGACCCAATAGAAACTCTTTCTACTTTGAAGGCTATATGAAAAATCAATGTTCTTGTTCTTGAGGAAGAAGAAGAACTTGTTTTTCTCTCTCTCGGAGGCTATCTAATTGATATGGAATCAATACATACTGATTAGGTCGTTGTTAGAGGTTTATATACTTATTAGTCCTAGACCGTTTAAGAGAAATAGGTTAAAACCCGTCACAATACGAAATCAGTTTTTGGCCCCGAACAGGGCCTGCTCGGCCGAGTCCTTTAAGGTGCTCGGCCGAGCACCTTTGCTCCAGAAAATCTGACCTTCTGATTTCCCATGCTCGGCCGAGTCATATGAGGTGCTCGGCCGAGCACCATCAGAATTCCGATTTTAGCCTTTTAAACAATTCGTCATTTTGTGTGTGACCCCATAGGATTATATTAAGTTGGCAATGAGCCCAAACACATTTGTGCTCATAAATCATGAGCGGACTCTAGCAAGCCATCATGACTACCCAATTAATATAACTTGTATAAGTTCGTGAATCCTTTATAGAACATATTACAATCTCTTTGTTTCACGATGTCTATTGAACGTAAGCCATGGTCAATGGTCAACTTACAATGTTCAATGCTTTCTCGATCCAGAATGTATTGATAGTACAAATCTTATTTGAGCACGGCCATGCATTTCATCAACACCATTCTTCGAGTGGCCAAAGCTTGACATCTCTCTTTTACGAGGAACAAATCCCTTCTTGATTTATTACCTTTCCCTACATGAATCCGATTACGCCAATCACATTCTTTATAGCTACCCGATTAGGGGTAACGTTTGAATATGTCAAACGTAATGTTCATCGAGTGGAAGACTGTGATAATCTCAGGTCTAAAGATTCCAGTAATATAACTATATGAGACTTAATTATGACATTGTGACCATGACATAAATCTCATATGGGTCAGTCCAGTATTTGGTCTCCAACAAATACCCATAAGTTTAATTGTATCCCATACACCATAATCATCATATGATTATCCATTAAACTTATACTAACAATTAATCATAATTATCAGGGACGGGGATTATTATAATAAACATGCAAAGGATATAATAATCAAACATTCAATATCTTTAATATATAAATAACATTAATCGTTTTACAAAACGTGCCTAGAGCATACAACACCAACAACCTCGCCCATGGGTAAGTGGAAGGTATGGGTGGTATCCCACTATCTCTCCCTCAATGCATGAACCACATCAGGGTCATTCTTCAAAGCTGGGAGGCTAGTGACAAAAAGACCAAAATGAGTCCCTGTGACTCGGGCCCGAACATTCTCGGGCAACCTCTTCCATATAAAGATGGGCCCATGAGCCCCACCGCGAATCTCTGTCAAACGGGTCCACTCCTGAAAGAAAAAAAAAGAACATCAAAAATTTCATCAGCATGACTGCTAGAAAACGGATGAACTCAACACAGAGATTTCAATGGCAGAACAATGTACAAGCAAGTGTGTGGACATGAAAATGGACATCCCAACATGTTTCTTACAACAAATCAGCAACAACAAACAACATGCAAAAAATGATCAATAAAGTTGCTGCAGCAATATTTCGGGTAAAGAAAACAAAACTCCATGAAACCCAAAATCGACAAGAAAGGTGAGGCATTCTTACCAAACCCGAAGTCACGAAGTGAGAAATGTGGGTATGAGGCCGGAAAGTAAGCAAGCTCGGGTCCATAGCTTCAACCCCAATTTCGGGCTCCTCGCCCTGTGGCATCTCAAACGGAGGTGATTGCTGACGATCCGACATCGTTTCTTTGACGGAATTGATCCTAGAGCAGCAAGAAAGTGTTTCGGGGTGATTTCTCTACGAAAATTGGGCTTGGAATTTGGAGGGTTCTTCAAATTTTTGAAAACTGGCCGAAAACAGCGAACAGCCTGTTTAAATATGCTGAACTTATGCGCCAGGCGCGCGCCTCCCGACATACTCATCCGAGGCGCGCGCGTCCCACAACGAGGCACAGACGCGCGCTTGTCCCATCATCAGGCAGGTTCAGAAGCAGTCTCCCATGCAAGAATCCATGCACAGCATCAATGTTTTCCCATGGATTCCAAACTCCCTAAGTTCTGTCATGGGTGCCATACCCCCTCAAGAGTCAATCTCAATATTTCATCCCCAGCAGGAACATTTTTCTGGTCGCGGTCAACTGTACCCGCACCCCACAATTCAAAAGAAGTCAAGTGTGACTCCAAATGGCACGAGACTTCAAAGCAATACCTCATCAATGAATTTCACTAACGGATTCGTCCTCAAAGGTTCACTAACGGCCTCATCAACGGATTTCACTAATGGATTCGTCCTCAAAGGTTCACTAACGGCCTCATCAACGGATTTCACTAACGGATTCGTCTCCAAAGGTTCACTAACGGCCTCTCCAAAGGTTCACTAACGGCCTCTTCAACGGATTTCACTAACGGATTCGTCTCCAAAGGTTCACTAACGGCCTCTCCAAAGGTTCACTAATGGCCTCTTCAAAGGTTCACTAACGGCCTCTCCAACGGATTTCAATAACGGATTCGTCTTCAAAGGTTCACTAACGGCCTCATCAATGGATTTCACTAACGGATTCGTCCTCCAAAGGTTCACTAACGGCCTCATTCAAAGGTTCACTAACGGCCTCATCAACGGATTTTACTAACGGATTCGTCTCCAAAGGTTCACTAACGGCCTCTTCAAAGGTTCACTAACGGCCTCATCAACGGATTTCACTAACGGATTCGTCCTCTCCAAAGGTTCACTAACGGCCTCATTCAAAGGTTCACTAACGGCCTCATCAACGGATTTCACTAAGGGATTCGTCTCCAAAGCTTCACTAACGGCCACTTCATAGGTTCACTAACGGCCTCATCAACGGATTTCACTAACGGATTCGTCCTCTCCAAAGGTTCACCAACGGCCTCGTTCAAAAGGTTCACTAATGGCCTCATTCAAAACATTCAGCCGGCAGGTTCACCTAACGAATCATGCCACCCCCTCTATCAACAAAAGCCGCTCACACAGAGAGCGCACCACTCTCTCTCGCAATTTCAAATTCTTGCTTTCATCGAGTCTTTCCTTTTTCCTTGGTGATGTCCTCGGCGGGTGTTTTTAACTTTCGTCGACGCGTTTTGCTTTGCAATCCACGTCGCCGAGGGGCTCTGTAGACACCCCGCCTTGGACCGCTCACCCCGATTGCACATTTGATCTTGTGTTTCTCCCCGTTTTAAATGTTTCTCGTTAGTTTCTGTCACTTCCGTTAAGTTCCTGACTGACTTTGTTAAGTCCAGGGACTAAACTGAATGACAGGGCTGACTTTCTAGTCCATTCTGTCAAAATTGCCTTCTCTGAGTCGCGCGCCTCCGACAGGAGGAGCCAGGCGCGCGCGCCTCCCGCCCCCAAAGCAGGAAGCGCGCGCCTCTGGGCATCAGTTACAGATTTCTGTCCAGGATTCTCTCCCTTGCTCAATTTATAGGATTTTGCCCGGGAAGGATTTCTTGGTGACTGAGTTTTGGCACCAAAAACACCCCTCTTTCACCTATAAAAACCTCCCTTTACCTCCATTTTCAAGGACCGGAAATTGAACTTACAAAAACTATACCAAAATCACTTTCTAAAGGTTCTCCAAGGATCTCATCAAGCAATATTTGAAGTTCTTCAAATTGTAGGTAAAAGTCCATCTTTTCCTTTCCTTTCTACTTCATCTCCTCTCTCTCTTTTTACTCTAATCAAATGTGCAATCACCCAAATCATTTTGGGACATGACTCTAATGATCACCTCATCTCATTGAGGTTGGTTAAGGAGTTATCTCCTACATTCCAAATCCTATTTAAACCCCCCTTTTTATGACTTAAAGAAGAAGAAGAAGAACGTTATTATTCATGTAGATTTTGATCAAGCAAGACCAACTTTAGTTGGGCGAGATGGGTGTTTCGGTACTTCCCATCTCGTAATCTAACCCCCGAACCTCAAAACAAAGAATCTCTGTTTTCGTAATCAAACTTAGGCTATAATCAATAGGTTTTTCTTATGTTCCTCAAAACATAGGTGGCGACTCTAAACAATCTAAAACAAGTTAGACATCCTAGGATCACTCACGCGCTCGAGCCTAAGGCCGTGGCTCCCCGGGGTATCTACAGGATCCCGCCCTCCGGGGACGCACAAGGCAAGGCTTTCAAAGAGGCGAAATACCAAACACGTTTAACTTTATCTCACAAAACGGAGTCGCCACGTTAGTTTAATTTTAAACCAAAACTTAACGAAAAATGGTTAAAGATGATGAGTTCGGAGGTCACGTTACGCTTTGGGAAGAACATAGTCGAGGTTCACCCAAAGTGCCTCGGAAACCGAGTCTCCCTTGTTAGTTTTCAAAAGTGCATGTGTGTATGTGTATTTAACAGAAAAGATTCTGTTTTTAACTTTTATTCAAAACTTAACTGAAAAAGGGTCTTTTTGTTAAGAAAAACAAGGATCAGAGGGAGAAATAGACATTTTGCCCTCTGGATCCAAAGTAGTCGTACGGCTCAAGATGTCTCTTCCTGGAATTTTACAGTTTGTTCAGAAACAGTCCAGTTCCAGGCAGAAACAGAGCATTCTGCTGAAACTGGACTTAAACAGTTCTGATTCCAGTTTTATTTCAACACAACAAACTTAAACAAAATCATTCCTATGCCTAATGATCATCAATTGAACCCCAAAACGAGTATTTAGGCATGATCAAAGCAATCATTGGAGAAAATCACACAAAGGTGATGAACATGGCCAAATGAGACAAAACGACCATTTGATGATTAAAGATGGAAACTTTATCATCAAGATGACATTTTTATACATTATTAACCTCTTAGGGATCAAATTATTGCATAAAGATTCAATCTTTATGACCCAAAATGGGGTTTCAAAGCTAAATCAAAAAGGGTAAGATGATAAACACTAAGGTTTTATCATCCCACATGATTATCATTGCCAAATAAACAAAATCAACATAAAGATTTGGACTTTCACCACAAGAGTGGATCCTTAAGCCAAATACACCCTTGGGACAACATTATTTGACATAAAGATTTGATCTTTATGACCCCAAAGGGGATTTTGAAGCTAGACCAATGTTTGGATGATAAAGATTGAAACTTTATCATCCAAATGACCATCCCTGCTACCAATGAACAACATAATCGACCAAAACATGTGACTTTTTCATTAAAATAGATCATTAATTTGTTATAAGTAAGAAATTCAACAAACCATGATCATCCTTAGGTTAGAACCACTTTCACACAAAGTGTGAAGGGCACCTTGAATCATCCATGGTTTGGACCATAATGTATAACAATATATATATATATATATATATATATATATATATATATATATAGTGCTTGAAGGACAAGACTTGCAATAAGATTAAGATTAAAGTGCTTGAAGGACAAGACTTGCAATAAAATTAAGTTGCTTGAATGGACAAGACTTGCAAGAATTAAGAGATGAACAACAATAATATGAACAAACAAAAGAGATAAGATGAAGAGAAGGATGGGGGAGAAGGTGGCTTCACCTATGTTTAGTTAGGCCAATCTTCCTTTCTCTTTCACTCTCAAAACACTCTCTGGAGAAATTTTAGCAGAGTAACACTAACAATAATCGTTTCTCCTCCCTCTGGAATGATCAGCAAGGGGTTCAATTTATAAGGGCTGATAGTGCCCAAAGTAGCCATACGGCTCATGCTGGCGACCTTCTGGATTTTTCAATCTTTTAATTCTAGAACAGTCCATGTGTCCATATTTTGTCCTAGTGAGGTCTTGGCCTATCAGTTTATCCCTGAATGGTGCTTAGAATTCCTCTAAGTTGGTCAAATTCAGATTGGGGTACTTACAGGTTCGGATCAGGTTCGGGCGAATTTCCATCCCTAGTTGAAAGATATGTTTCAAGATAAAGCTAGGCAAGAAATGTTTGATACTATGGCTGCTTTGATGTCATGTGATATGACTGTAGGGAAGCAAGTGAGCCCTCATCTTTTGAAGATTAAAGGCTATATTCAGCACTTAGAGAGGCTTGGTTATGTCATTCCTGTTGAGTTGGCAACTGACATGATTATTAATTCACCACCTAAAAGCTATAATCAGTTTGTAATGAACTTTAATATGCATGATATGACTGAGACTTTATCAGAGTTTCATGGGATGCTTAAAACTGCTGAAAAGAAAATCATTGAGAATACCACTTCTCCTGTGCTCATGGTGGATTTAAAGTCTAAGGTAAATGTAAGGCAATTGTTGCCAAACCTAAAGCTAGCAAGGTAAAAGCTGCCAATGTTGTTGTAGTGGCTAAACCAAACACTCAATAGGATGCAATTTGTTTCCATTGTGATAAGACCGGTCATTTGAAGTGAAATTGCAAAGCTAATTATATGGAAGAAAAGAAAATGAAGAAGAGCAATGATATTTTTTTTTTACTTTATGTATCTACCTTTAATATGCATGATATACTCCTTTCTACCTCTAGTTCCTGGGTATTAGTTACCGGATGTGGATCTCACATTTGTTTAAATGTACAGACACTAAACAATAGAAGGCTACTAAAGGATGGTGAAGTAGACCTATGTGTGAGAAATAGAGCAAGAGTTTCTGCATTAGCCGTAGGGACTTATGAAGGCACTTTACCTAGTGGTTTAATTCTTGTTTTGAACAATTGTTACTACGTTTCGGATTTGAGTAAAAATATTATTTCAATTTCTTGTTTGGATAATGAAGGTTATAAATTTTTTATTGAGAATAAGAGGTTTTCTATTTACATAAATGATATGCTTTATTGTATTGCAAATTCATTTAATAATGGCCTTTATGTCCTTGATATTGAGAATGGAAATAACGATAATGTCTATAACATAAATAAGAAATCTAAAACTAATGATGTAAATCTCACTTATTTGTGGCATTGCTGTCTTGGTTATATTAATGAGAAGCGTATCTCTAAGCTCCATGGGGTCGGACTTTTGGGCTCGAAAGATTTTGAATCTTATTAGACTTGCGAGCCTTGTTTACTTGAAAAAATAACTAAAAAACTTTTTACTAAGAGTAGTGAAAGGTCTAGTGACTTATTGAGCCTTATACATACTGATGTATGCGGACCATTAAGTAGCAATGCTGGGGCGGATTTCAATACTTCATAATATTCACTAGTGATTTTAGTAGATATGCCTATGTCTAGTTAATGAAAAACAACAGTGAATCTTTTGAGATATTTAGAATATTTCAAAATGAAATACAAAATCAACTTGGCAAAACTATTAAAGCACTTTGATCAGATTGTGGTGGTGAATATCTAAGCCAAGAATTTGACAATCATCTTAAAGATTGTGGAATTGTTTTACAATTAACTCCACCCGGAACACTACAATGGAAAGTGTGTCTGAGAGGAGAAATAAGACTTTATTGGATATGGTTCAATCTATGATGATTCAAGTTGATCTTCCATTGTCCTTTTGGGGTTATGCATTAGAAACTGTTACACTCACACTAAATAGTGTTCCAACTAAAGTGGTTCCAAAGACTTCATATGAGATGTGGACCGGAAGAAAGCCTAATATTTCTTTCATGAGTATTGGGGGATGTGAGGCTTATGTTAAGAGACTTGTCTCTGACAAACTCGCACGCAAATCTGACACATGTATTTTCATGGGATATCCTAAGGAAACTAAAATATATTACTTTTACAACCACATGGACAACAAAGTGTTTGTTGCTAGGGATGGTACCTTTCTAGATAAAAGTTTCTCTCCAAAAGAATCATCGGGAGTAAAATTAATCTCGAAGATGTTCGAGAACCCAAAAATAACATTGAACCGATGATAGAATCTGAACAAACTTCACAAGAAGTTGTGGAACCTGTTCAAAATACACAAGTCCATCACAGATCTAGTAGGTTACGATCCGAACCCGGGAGATTTAGATTTCTTATAACCGATTTTAATGAAGTCAAAATCATTGAGAATGATGAACCTATTTACTACCAAGAAGTGATGTCCGCTCCAGATTCAGGTCATTGGCTTGGAGTCACGGAATCTCAAATCCATTCCATGCATGATAATCAAGTTTGGAACTTGATAGATTCACCCGGAGGTGTAAAAACCAAAGGATGTAAATGGGTTTTCAAAAAGAAAACTAATATGGATGGAAGGTGCATGCTTATAAAGCTAGACTTGTAGCGAAATGTTATACGCAGATTTATGGTATTGACTATGATGAAACCTTTTCACCCTTAGAAATGATCAAGTCTATAAGGATTTTAATTTCCATAGCCACATATTATGACTATGAGATATGGAAAATGGATGTCAAAACAGCGTTCCTTAATGGTAACTTACTTGAGGATGTGTATATGACACAACCTAAAGGTCTTGTAAATTCAGAAAATTCTAATAAAGTATGCAAGTTGCAGAAATCCATTTATGGGTTGAAGCAAGCCTCTAGGAGATGGAATCGTTAATTTGATGAATCAGTCAAAGAGTTTGGCTTCATCAAGAACGAAGATGAGCTTGTGTATCCAAGAAAATTAGTGGGAGCATAGTATTCTTTCTAGTGTTATATATTGATATTTCTCATTGGAAATAATATTACCGCACTTCTGTCTGTAAAGAATTGGTTAGAAAAATGTTTTTCAATAAATGATATGGGTGCATCTGCGTATATCCTTGGCATTAAGATCTATAGAGATAGATCTAAGAAACTGATTGCTTTAAGTTAAAGTACATACATTGACAAGATTTCGTATAGAAAACTCTAAAAGAGGTAACTTGCCAGTGTAGCATGGTAAAATTCTAAGAAAGACTCATTATGCTAAGACAACTGATGAGCGAGAACGCATGAATGGAATCTCATATGCTATTGCAATTGGATCCATTATATATGCCATGATATGTACTAGACCGGATGTCTCTTATACTTTGAGCATGACGAGCAGATACCAATCGGATCCTGGTGAGAGTAACTGGATAGATGTAAAGATGGTTCGTAAGTACTTGAGAAGGACTAAAGACTCGTTATTGATATATGGAGGTTTGGAAGATGATCTTGTTGTAAGTAGCTACACAGATGCAAGCTTCTAAACTTACAAGGATGATTATAGATCGCAATCTAGTTTTGTGTTTATGCTAAACGGTGGTGCTATAAGCTGGCAGAGTTCTAAGCAAAGTACAGTAGTTGATTCTACAACAGAAACTGAGTATTTATCTGTATTGGATGCTGCTAAAGATGGATCAAGAAATTTATCAGTGAATTAGAGGTGGTTCCTAGTATTGCTAATCTAATATACCTTTATTGTGATAATAATGGTGCTATTTATCAAGCAAAGAAACCAAGATCACATCAAATATCCAAATACATACTTAGGAGTTTTCATCTCATTCGAGAAATCATAGAGAGAGAGGTGTTGGGAATGGAGTCCTAAAACCATGAAGAGACAGACGGAGAAAAGGAGTCTAAATCATAGGGGGGTTGGTGGAAATCAAGGAGAGGTCAAAACAGAGAAGAAACCCAAAAAGGGGCAGAAAAGGGAAGATTCGGCCGAACATTGGTGGTGACTTAGTCGAACCCTAATGGTGACTCGGACTAACCTACCGGGTCTTGGTCTAGATCTTCTTCAGTTTCCTATTTTGACGTGAATTCTTCCATGTATTGGGTTGGGACTTCTTTGTACTTGATGGAGAATAATCCACTGTAATAAAGATACCTTGCAAGTATACAAGTACCGAAGTAGCAATGTATAAATATAAGGGTCGAACCACAGAGACTTGTGGAAAAAACAAGTTGATTTAATTAGTGTGAAAGTAACCAAGGGGGGTTTTTTTATTTGATTTATTAAACTAAATTAACTACTAAACAATGAAATTAAACTAATGATTTAAGATAGCAAAATAAAGCAAGGATTATACTCAAGAATGACAATGATTCACAGATTGGGATTCACAACTATCTTCACTCTATGCTATTTTTAATAATAAAGTTACCAAGCTTGTTCAAGAAATCATTCACTTAGTTAAGAGTTGGGACGATCTGGTCACCGGATTACAACCCTATTATTACCTCTATGTGATGTGTTCCGCTAGGTCAACAACACACAAAAACAATTTATTAAGATCCAAAGAACAATTGATTTTAGACTCTTTTGATTTCCGCTAGGTCCTCAATTAAATCTAATCACAGGAATACGGTCAATATATAAACTATCCACGCTAGTGAAACAATTTATACCTAGATGATTTAAAGACCAAAAATATAAATTTATATTGTTGAAATCTCTAAATGAATTAGGATCTATTCCAATGAATAAGAACAAGATTGATGTTAGTTAAACACGATTAGCATAGAGATCCGATAGTGCTACTCCCAATCCATGAACAAGGAAATTAGCTACTCATCGACATAGCAAGAATCACAAGAATATAATTAAAAATCATAAACCTGGATAAATGCTTGATGATGAAATAAATCTCCCAAATCTTGATTACACCTTTGAAACTAGAGAAAACCTAAAAGAAAGCATAAAAACTCAGTACTGAAAACCTAACCTATTTTATACATAAGAGAGGAGTCCAAATTAGGTGAGGAATCAATAAAATATCAGCTGCTAAGCAAATCCCGTAATTCTGGCGGAAAAGCGAGCGGGCGCTCGGGTGTGAGCAGGTGGGCGCTCAGTGTGAAAAAGAGACTGGCTTCAAAAATGGGGAGGTAAGCGGGCGCTTGGTGTCTGGCGAGCGGGAGCCTGAGTTGGTGGCAAGTGGGCGCCTGGTTTGAATACCAGGCGGGCGCCCGGTCCTCCTTCCAGCATTTCTTCTTTTCTTCACTTTGATTGTTGTTGACCTTGACTCCGCCTCTGACTTTTACCATTGACTTTGACTATGGCAATGATGGTATTCAACCTCTAAACATCCAGGACTTTGCAATACTTCATAATAACACTTAAAAGTGCCTCAAAATATACAAATTCCAACAAAGTTCCTCAAACAAAGATAGACCAAAATTACATCAAAACTATTCTAAATTACATCAAAAGTCACTAAAATAATACGGAAACATAGAGATAATATATGTGAATACCAATCCATCAGTACACCTTTATAAGCATAAATTTGTCCATAATATTTTGTGCTTGATAGGAGAGAGTTAGGATATCAAGAAGAGCCACAAAATAGTGTCTAGGAGGGGGACGGGCCTAGAAGAGCCATGAGCGGCGATCCTACAACCCATCCATAACCGTGTTATTTGTGTGTTCTTGGGGGAGAGATAATATATGTAGTGAGATTGTTATTGGAGAGTAGCCATACTAGATCTGTGTGAGTGTATGTGTAAATTGTAACAATCGACATATTATTATAGTGATATCCTGGCTTGGTGCCTCCAGATGTAATCATAGGGATGGTGAACCGGGTGAACAAATTCATGGTGTTTATGCTATTTCATATTATTATTTCATGTGTTGAATTATTATCTGATGTTAATGATAGCTAGTAAGGGCTAGTGGATGAGGAGATCCCTCCCAAAACCCCAACAACTGGTATTCAAGATTTGGTTTGAGAGTCGAGAGATCCAAGGTGAAGAAAAGAAACAACAAATTTTTTTCAAACAGTGCACGTGCAGAATTCGTGCAGTGCACGTGCAGGCTTTGTGTAGGGCACGTGCAGATTTCGTGCAGTGTAGATGCTTCGTGTGGAAGACGTGCAGGATTAATCTGAGAGCTGCTAGGTTTTTTTATTGAAGCAAGAGCGTGAAAAATAGGTCATGACCGTGCAGAAGGTCAGACAGTCTAAATCAGTTCATGTGTTTTTTTTATGAGATCTGCAGAAATTCAAGGTGGGATTTGGAGATGCATAGATCAAGATGGATCAAAAGGTGTTTAAGGGATCTTGGGGCATTCAAGGTGGTTGAAGAAATATCACAAGGGGAGAAATTTGTTTTGTGAAAATTTAGGCGATGGAGAAAATATGAAAAAAAGAGGAATGCATCAGGCACTTGCATAAGCAACCGACGATGCAAAGGTGAGTGGTATAAGCCGGTTTGCCATGTGTTAGTGGGGAGAGGTGACAACTCATAGTTGGCCAACAAGGAGAACGAGTCACAAAGGCCCTAACAGAGAGAGAGAAAAGATCACAAGAAGACAATGTAAGAAGCAAGTTGTGTCTGAGTTTCATGGGGAGCATTGCAAGGGGAGTGGATCTAGGTGGGAGAACGCGGAGTTAGTCTTGCTAAGAAATAAAGGTACAAGTTGATTCGGGGAGATAAGAATAATCTAACATGGAGAGGTTAAAGCGTCGCTTGGTTTCAACTCACCTTAATACTTGGGCATGGATGCTCATGGTGGAGGAGCGTAAAGGCTCAACATGGTGGAAGGAGGAGGATGTGGAGGCTCGTGGAGACTCATCATCATCATAAAGGGGGAGCTTAGTGCACGACGTCACAATATGTGTTGGAATTCATCTTCGTGGTGGGACGGGACAATTTCTATGTTTATGATTTTAGTCTCTAGGTCAGAGATTTTTGGGGTTAGAGTCCTAAAACCGTGAGGAGACGGAGTGAGAAAAGGAGTAAATCATAGGGGGTGTTGGTGGAAATCAATGAGAGGTCAAAACGGAGAAGGAAACCGAAAAGGGGCAGAAAAGGGAAGATTCGGCCGAACCTTGGTGGTGACTCGACCGAACCCTAGTGGTGAGTCGTCCTAACCTGGGCCTTGACTTGGCCGAACCTGCCGTGTTTTGGTCCAGATCTTTTTCAGTTTCCTATTTTGATGTGAATTCTTCGATGTATTGGTTTGAGACTTCTTTGTACACCTATATAAGCATAAATTCATCCATAATATTGTGTGCTTGATAGGAGAGAGTTGGTATATCAAAAAGATCCACAAAATAGTATCTAGGAGGGGGCTGGGGGCCTAGGAGAGTCGGGGGGGGGGGCGATCCTACAACCCGGCCATGACCGTGTTATGTGTGTGTTCTCGGGGAAGAGATAATATATTTGGTATGATTATTATTGGAGGGTAGCCATACTAGATCTGTGTGAGTATATGTGTAAATTGTAACAATCGAAATATTATTATAGTGATATCCTGGCTTGGTGCCTCTGGATGTAGCTATAGGATGGTTAACCGGGTAAACAAATTCATGGTGTTTATGCTCTTTCATATTATTATTTCATGTGTTGAATTATTCTCTTACGTTGATGACTGCTAGTATGGACTAGTGGATGAGGAGATCCCATCCCTAAATCCCCAACAAGAGGACGTAAAGATATGCAGAGTACCAACGGATGACAACGTAGTTGATCCGCTAAAAAAGAGACTTTCACAAGCTAAACATGATGGTCATGTTAGGTCTATGGGTATTAGATACATTGATTGGGCCTAGTGCAAGTGAGAGATTGGTTGTGTATATGCCCTAGGCACGTTATTGGAACATTATTATATTATCATTTATTCATTATATAAAGAGATATTACTTGATTATTATTTGTTGTTACATGTTTTGTTAACAGTAATTTCCGTCCATAGTACTTATGAAGAAGTAGTATAAGTTTAATAGATAGTCATGTAATGATTATGTGTATGTGATACAATTAAATTTATGGGTACATGTTGGTGAACATGGTACTGGACTTGACCCGTTTGTGATATTTTTGTCATGGTCAAATGTCATAATTAAATCTCAGAATAGTTATATCATTAGGATCCTTAGACCTGAGATTATTATGATCTTCCACAAAATGAACATTATGTTTGACATATTCAAACGTCACTCTTAACCAAGTGATGTGATCATAAAGGATATGATTGGCATGATCGGAGTTATGTAGGGAAGTGTAATAAGTCAAGATGGAATTTGTCCCTCTTCGTGAGAGATGTCAAGCTTGGGCCACTCGATGAATAGTATTGATGAAATGCATGGTCATTATCAAATGAATTGATGATATCAATGTCATTTGTATTATCAATATATTTAGAATCGAGAAAAGTATTGAACATTGAAGTTGACTATAGACTATGCCTTACATTTAATGACATCGCAGACAAAAGGATTGTAATATGTTCTATAAGGATAAACGAACTTTAACAAGTTATATTATTTTGGGTAATCATGATGGCTTGCTAGAGTCCGCTCGTGATTTGTGGGAACGACTTTGGTCGGACTCATTGTCAACTTAATATAATCCTATGGGATCAAACACAAAAGAAAGAATCAATTAAAAGGCTAAAAGGCTGTCAAATCGTCTGGCACGACCGTGCCAAAATGTGAGCTAACCATGCCGATTTGGCACGACCGTGCCACTTTGAGCACACAAACGTGCCATAAATAGTCTGATCATTTGCACCATTTAGCACGACCGTGCCATTTTATAGGCACGACCGTGCCAAGTTGTCTGGGATGATTTAACGAGCTGTTTAATTATGTGACGGGAATCAGGTCTCTAAGTCCTTAAGGGTTAAGGATGTTAGAGTATAAATAGTCATTTTTCACTAGCCATCACACATATTAATCTCTATTATTTTAGAAACAATATTCTTACTCTAAGATTGAGAGTCAAAGAACAAGAAGCCAAAAACTCATATAGCTTATTACAATAGAAATTGGATTTCTATTTGGATCTAGCAGTCCGGATCAAGAAGGTTTCTTGATATTCGTTCGCATGTGGATATCCATAGAGGGTGATTCTATTATCATCTCCTAGTTCGTGTTCATGCGATCGTGATTTGAAGAACGCGTGGAGTAGTTTCAAATCTAAAAAACAAAGATTCAAGATCCGAAAATTTTAATGTATCATCACGTTTAGTATTCTAAATTCATTCTCATATTAATTTAATCATCTTGAATTGATCTAATCTTTTAGGTTTATTTTCCGCTGCACATAATTGTTCAAAACCCAACACTTACATAAAATAAATGTGGCGGATATGCTTATGCTATAATGGATATATGACATGTATGAAAGGATTAGTTGAGGAAGGAGGTTATTAGAGCGTGAAGTACGAGTAGAACCTACAAAGGATAAGATGAGGGAGAATCAGTTAGGTTGTTAGTTTTTATGCGACAGATGTCATGTGATGCACCGGTAAGGAAGTCTGAAAAGTGAAGAAGTTATAAGAGATCAAGTGCTAGGGAAGGCCTAAGTAAACATGGATTAGGGTGATTAAAAGCGATATACGTTTACTTGATATTATATTAAATATGGCGCTCAATAAAACATAGTGGAGCGCAATAATTCATGTTGATGATGGGGTTCAGACACTTTTTTCCTTCCCCCTCTTTATTTTTGTCTTTTTTCTCTTTTAATCTTTCACATATTTATTTATCTTTTTACAATAATTCTTTTGACCTCCTTCTTCTCTTCATGTTAGTCATCTCAAAATCGTTTTGGGAGTAAGGCTTTGTTATTGTTGTTGTTTTACCATTTTACTTTGTTCCATCTTTCCACTTATTCACTATTTTCTCCCTACTTTTTCTTGAATGGTAAATATGATGTTGATGACCCCAAATTATTTTGAAACTACACTTATATTTGATCAAGGTGTGCATCTAGTCTGTTTTTTAGCGAGTAAAACATGTTACATGATATGCCAAAAAATATCAATTGAAAAATAGAAATTGATAAAAGCATCACGGGGCACGTGTTTTATACAGAGATGTGTTATGAAATACATGGACAACATGCAGACAAGGAAATATTAAAAGTACAAAATAAATTATACGTCAGAGTGAGTTGTCTATAACGCATAAAGTGCGCTTGCGTGGAGCATGTTTTGCAATCGGTGAAGCGCATTAAATGGAAAAGGAAAAAATATTTTAAAAATGAGGTAAAATATTAGGGTTAATGACAAATTAGGGCCTGAACTCCAGGGGGGCCGTCTAAAAGGGGCCTGGGTTTTTTCCCCTCGCTATATCAGGGCTCAATATCTAAATTTTTCGCCAGTTAAGGGATTTTTGACGGAAATCGTTAGAAAAGTCAGTTAAGTGTCATGTGCCGAGCAGGTGATCATAAATCTGGATGAAATTGAAATGAAAAGTTGTCAAAAAGGGTCAAACTGTAATTTTTAAAATTTGAAAGGTTAAATCCAAAACAAAACCCAATTTCATAAACCTAAAAAATACCCCCCTCTTCATTTCTCCTCAATCCAGTAAACCCTCCGTCCATTTCGGTGTTTTCCCCGGTGGCTCCTCTTCTTCCTCCGGCGAACCTCCCCAAAGCAAATCCACCACCTGGTAATCTCCATATGGTTAACTCAACTGCTTCTTCCTCGTTTGGTGACTCTAAGCTGTTTGAATTCGTTGAATCAGTTGGTAGTTCATGACGGCAGACTGGGCAATCGGAATGGTAGATGCACCGTCTCCGTTGCCGGCTTAAACTTTCGGTAAGTATATCTCTCGCGTTCTCTCTCTGTCGTCTCTCTCTCCCTCTCTCCTTTCTCTCTCTCTCTCTCTCTCTCTCTCTCCTCTCTCTCTCTCTCTCTCCCTCTCTCTCTTTCACGTTCGGATTCCTGATTCTTTAAATTTTGATTTTTGATTTCTGATTTGCTTGTGTGTTGTATTTGTGTGTATAATCCATTCTACGTTTGGCATGGCTCTGGGTGGTGGCGGTCTGGTGGTGGAGGTGCAGTGTTGGTGTGGTGGTCCGGTGTAGTGATGGTGGTGGGCTGGTGGTGGTGGCGGAGAGAATGGTGATGATAATATGGTTGAAATGTAAATTCTGAATTTTGAATTTCATTAACAAATTTGACTGTAATAAGATTTTATATTTGGACAATTTTTAGGTAAATGATTAGTGCTTAATCATAAATGTTAAATCTCTTAATTCAATTTCATTATCACTTTTCATACTCATAACATTTATTTTTTCTTAATCTCGGTGTAAAGTCAAACTAGGAACTTTAAATTGGGACGGAGGGAGTACTTGATTATTTAGAAAAATGATTACTCCCTCCTTCCCAGTTTAATGTTCTTAGTTTGACTATGCACGCTTATTAAGAAACTAAGGCAAAAACAAAGGAAATGAGTCAACCAAAAGTAGGGAGTGAAAGATATAAATGTCCAAAAACACTATTTATGAAACAAATGGGTGAAAGTAAGTTAGGTGAATGTAAAAAGTAATTTATTATGTTCATATAATAAAATTTAAATTTATTTATAATTTTCTTTATTTTAAATTTATTAATTAGAAAATAATCTAAATCCTTTTATATTTAATATAGCTATTAGATTAATTTGTTTAATAATTTTGATTTTTTAAATAAATTTATTTTATATATGATAATTACTTATTTTATTATATACTTGATTATTTAGAAAAAATATTTATTTCATTTTTAAACCTTTTGAGTTTCAAAAATTTCACTAAAGCCCTTACTAACTAATATCATTACAAACCCATCAATTTAGTCGATCACGTGCTCGGCACATGACACTTAACTGACTTTTCTAGCGATTTCCGTCAAAAAGCCCTTTACTGGCGAAAATTTAGATATTGAGCCCTGATCTAGCGAAAAAAAAACCCAGACCCCTTTTAGACGGCCCCCCTGGAGTTCAGGCCCTAATTTGTCATTAACCCAAAATATTAACCATCGGCCAACACAACTTTCATAGAATAATATTTATTACAAGCAAAAATTCTAAAATACCCTTCATCATCATGATTGAATGGATCAAGAGAGAATTGTGTAAATTTCATTTTTAAAGGACTAATTTGTATAGTCATAAGTGTTTATATCAAGTGCATTTCCATTAAGGCTATTGCATGAGCATAAAATACTTTTGAGATTAAGTCGTAAAAATATAATTTTTTCACAACACTTAGAACACTTAAAACAACTGTGTTTTATGTCATGATAAGTGTTTGTTTTCACTATTAAAGGTATCAAATTTGCCAGTGTTATTATTTTTCAAATTTGTGTTATTATTTTTCAAATTTGTAAAGTTTAACTTACTGGCTAACATATGGAGTATAAGCACCAATACGACACATGTAATTTATCTTTCGATCATGACTTAAAACAATCAAATATTAAAACTGACTATTTTAGAACTAACATTTTCAATGTCACAAAACATTTATTATTATTATTATTATTATTATTATTATTATTTAAAAATATTTATCACAAGATTTTGTATACTCTTAAAGCTATTATTCTTACATAGAACTTTTATATTCTATTCAACTTTGAATTTATGTCAAGACATGAGATTGACTACATATGCGTAGTTTCTTAAACTTTCCAAAAATCGAATTTCAACAATATGTCTAAATGTTTTTTTCAATGACACATGTTTAACTTGATACCTCTCACAATAACATTTACATGATGATAGAGCAACTATTTCAAGAGAACGGATCATAGTAAACATGCATAATCTCATTTCATATTAAAGTTAATTACTACCTATGTCCCTAAATGAGTGTCCAAATTTTATTTTAAGGGACATCTGAAAATCTCAATTCTTTGTACAATTTGGTGGCAAAGATTCATATATAATCTTATAATCTCCTTTCCAAACATTTAATTTTGCACGTATAAAGAGACCGGTGAACAAAATTTCGAAAAAAAAACATTTAGGGACAAAGTTATGTTAAAAAAAGACACTCATTTTGGGACAAAGATTTTCTGAAAATGGACACTCATTTAGGGACAGAGGGAGTAGTATTTTTCATAAAGATCTATCGAGATAAAAGATTATCTAAGTTCTACCTATAGGATTTAATGAGTAGTTTTCAAATATTATACATCACTTATTATTCAAATATATATATATATATATATATATATATATATATATATATATATAATAGACTATTTTTTTAAATCATAATAAAATTCAGTTGGGGATTATAAAGCAAATATTTAATTCATATATCATAAGGACGGAAAATTGATGAAATAACATATAGGTACTACTCCCTCTGTCCCTAAATGAGTGTCCATTTTCAAGAAATATTTGTCCCAAAATGAGTGTCTTTTTTTAGCATAACTTTCTCTCTAAATGTTTTTTTTCGAAATTTTTTTCACCGGTTTCTTTATACGTGTAAAACTAAATGTTTGGAAAGGAGATTACAAGATTATATATGAGTATTTGCTACCAAATTGTACAACAAAATTGAGATTTTCAGTGTCCCTTAAAATGAAATTTGGACACTCATTTAGGAACAGAGGTAGTATTACTTTTTGCCCGTGATAATAGCTTGATTTTGACTAGTTAAATTTATTTGGTTGGATTATTTTAAGTTTGTAAGTTGGTCATACTTTCCACATATTATCATAATTTTTTCAAAAAATTATGCATTAAATGGTCAATTGCAAGGGGTTAAGGTAGCCTCTAAAAAACAGCTCATCGGCTATAAGCTATTTGTATTGCTAATTTGTCTAATCCATTCTAAAATATAGTTGTTTCTCATTCGGGTATGGTTATTATATACATAAGTTTTTTTTTTTGTTAATTTCATATTTTCAATCTAAATAATATTTTCTTCTCATTCTTGGTATGTTTATTATTATTACATACACAGAACACAATATTTGTCTGCATATGTCCTATTCGCTCCTTCATGAACTTTCAATAATGTCACTTTTCTATGACACTAATTTAACCTTTAGGTACTCCGCTAGGTTCCCAACCATCTTTATATGTACTAATTAAATTCCCCGTTTATGACTTACTCGTGTCAATAATTCTCTATGAATTTGCGCTCATTGTTTAGCATTACACCTTTCACAAATACAACATTCTCTTTTGAAAACCCAAACTTTAGTTTTGAAACTCTAAAAATATTAATTTTAATATAAGTCATGCATTATCAAATTCGATATAAACATCAATGTTTTGTCATTTATCAATTCGATTGATAAAGATCAATTTGATTAAATAATACAATACATTATTAGTAGTTAGCTCGATAACTAGGACATGTGATGCTATTACTTGTCCAAACCAGACTATTGTTGTGATTTTGTACACTCGGACATGATCCTTTTTGTTCTGTATAAATATAAATCAAGCCTTGATGGACTAACATGAGAAGAATGATCATTCAATTGGCCTTATTGATCTTGATCTTCATGTTAGTCAAACATTTACCGTGAAAATAAACTAATGTTGTGTGTGCTTTATAACAACTTTTATTAATTGTGTATTGACATCTGCATAAAAAAAAGATGAGCATTGACATGAACATTATATAGTGCTGAAACTTGTAGTTTGTTTGAGCAATTAAAATGTACCATCATGCTATAATCTAATGGTTCTGAAGGTTCAAGGTAAGCCCATTGAACTTTACTTGATGTAACATTATTGAGCTATTGAAATACTGAAAATTATTTACAATGAAGGTGATAATCAAGTGATTGGTTATCACTATTAATATACGGAGGTTGATAATTATGTTGGTGTGGGGGATATATATGAAGCGTTTTATTAGCCTAGGTGAAACATTTGTGACGATTAATCTGAATTTCCGTATTTTTTATAATGTTTTTTTTTTTTTTTTTTTGGTTTTGTTAAAAGTAAAAGGAAAATAGTAGGCCAAAATAACTATGAATCGAAATTAAACATAAAATGTTAAAATTTGGAAACACTTGGACTCTTTAGTTTGGAGTAATATGGAGTAAACCAAAAATTTTAGGATTGAAATGCAAATGACTAAATCTTCAAGGGCTTTAATAGCCAAGGGGTAATTTCGGCATTGCAGAAATTCTCCTTTGATGAACAGACTTCCTAGTTCCTCCCCTACCCCCCCTTCTCTCTCTCTCTACTCTCTCTCTCTCTCTCTCTATCTCTTTCAAATTCACCTCTCTCTCTCTCTCTCTCTCTCTCTCGCTCTGTTTTTCGTCAAATATTTCATTTCATATTTCGATTCCGCAAAACCCTTACAAATCAAATCGATTTTGATTTTTATACAAACTTTCAAATTTTTTGATACATTTGCTTAACCTAGAAGATTTCGTTCAAACTTCCGTTCTGTAGGGGCGGGATTCCGTTTTTCTAGGTTTTGCTGTTTTTGAATACTATTGATTTTGATTTGCAATGGCAAATGGAACGGACTCAGAGGAGTACGTGGTGTTGTCCAGGGTTCGACCTGGATTGAAACGCGAATTTGCGTTCGCAATGCAGTCTCAATCAGCATATTCCGGTTCTGTTGGCCGGACGCGGGCTCGCCGGGCGATGAATGCGCTTGAGAATTCAAGCGGTAAGAGA
Source organism: Campanula takesimana (assembly GCA_026119855.1). NCBI lineage: Eukaryota > Viridiplantae > Streptophyta > Magnoliopsida > Asterales > Campanulaceae > Campanula > Campanula takesimana. The sequence continues at coordinate 38,840 of JAOWBW010001886.1, forward strand.
TTGAAGATTGATGAAACAAAGGAGAGGGAGAGTGAAGAAGATAAATCTGCTGCGCAGGAGAATGTTGGGACTGATGCTGAGGCGAATCCGGTCTGCGAGAAAGAGGATGACAAAACGGATGTGGTGGTTGTCTCTAGCGATGATGAGATGAGGAACAGCTCTGTTGAACAAATGCGGTCTGGGTCGGGGGATGAATTTGTGAACAATGAGCCGACATGCAGCCAGAAAGAGCTAATTGATAGTGAAGAGAATGGTGGAAATGTTTCGTCGAAGCAAAATTCGCAGCCGGGTTCGAAATCAAAGGCGAAGGTGAATGGTAAAAATGATGAAGTTGAAGGGAGCAGTAGGATGATAAATAGCAACTTGGAGCTAAAAATGTCAAAGAAGATTGGTTTGAAGAGGTTACCAACCAAGCTGAAGGAGCTTCTCGACACAGGTTTGCTTGAGGGCTTACCAGTGAAGTACCTTCGAGGCCTGAAGGTGAAATTATTATGTCCCCCATTTCACTATGGTTAAAGTGGAATTAGTTGCTCAAAATTTTGTTTCTGTTTTTTGGTAAATGCATGATTGTGAATTAGGGTTTATGCTTTTCGTGAAATAATGTAGGTAAGAGATCAGTCAGAAACAGGGTTACAAGGAATAATCAAGGGCTCTGGGATATTGTGCTTTTGTGATGATTGTAATGGAGCTCAAGTAAGTTGTATTATGTGCCGTCTTTGTATCATATTGTTACTTGAGTGAATTTGAATACTTAATTCTTTACAATCATAATTTTGTAGGTTGTCACTCCTAATCAGTTTGAGATGCATGCCGGTAGTGCAAATAAGCGTCCACCGGAGTATATATACTTGGAAAATGGTAACACCCTTCGAGATGTTCTGAATGCATGCAAAAATGCTCCGTTGGAGGAATTGGAAACAGCTATTCAGGTTGCAGTCGGTTTAGCAAGAAGCCAACCGATATTTTGTCTCAAGTGCAAAGGTGCTTTATACTGTTGTTTCAATATGTCAAGTGTTATTATCTATTTCTCAGAAATTCTGACTTCATCTCCTCTAATAATGTTTAGGGTCTGTATCTCAAACTGGTAATGGAAAAACCATGCTCCTGTGCGATTCATGCTTGACCTTAAAAGAGTGGCAGCCAAGTTCTACGCAGCTGAGTGATAAAAGTGATAGGTAATCCATACTCGAGTTTCTGTTGGATTTCCTGTGTACAATCTATTTATTCTAGTTCCCTCGCATCTGTTTCACATTCTAGATGCCAAGAAACTCATGCTTACATGGGAGGAACTTAGCGAGAAGGATATGAGTGTTCTAGCTTTTTTTATCATAGCCATTCATCTTGCATTGTCAGGAAAACATTTGACCTAGATTCGTCCTTTTAAATTGGGGTGCCATATTAGTCTAGCTTATGTTGATACTTTATCAGTTGATTATGATAACTAATAGGAAGATGCTTTGTTCATAAATTGCATAGAATTTCAAATCTGAAATATACTGAAGCCTAATCCCAGGTCATCGTAGCCATTGATCTTGAAGTATTATGAAAAATTTATTGCGGATGTTGATAAAGAAGAGTACTGGTGCATATATGCTTGCTAGATTTCCGGTAGTAAGGACAAAGCTAGTGATGTCAATTAGTAAAATGTCTTGGTTAACACCAGCAACTTGTTTTGGCCACGTGAGATTGTGAAATATAGTAAAGCATAGTCCGTGACAACTGACAACTGTGTGTTTCTAGTTGGTGACGTGTCAGTCCGGGCAACTTTTTGTTTTTTCTGTAGCGTAAGAACTGGCATCTAATTGCATATTAGAATTAGATGATGAACAATCAATAGATTCCCGCCGTATCAATGGAGGTTCCATTTGTGAAGTTAATTATTTTTGGAAAACTGCAAAAAAGTATCAAACAATTGGGGCTGTGTGGGTTAAGTAACTTATATCATTTTTTTTGCAATAAAAATACATCAACCACTTTACATGTGCACTAGAGGTCACTAACACCGTCCATTTTTTATTGTTCAGTTGTCATGTGCAAGACACATGACTAAAATTTTAAGGGTAAAACAGAAACATCGTGTGAAAAATATCTCTACCCCACATCTCTTATTTCCCAGCGTCCCTTTTCTTATTATTCAAACATTGCACCCCCTTAATTCCTCCTCCCATAACTCAAAACTCAAATCAAACTATAAAAATTCATTTCCTAATCAATACCCATGTACAGCTTTAAAAAAAAATCGATACCTGAACTAAATATAAAAAAATGAAGATAAATAAAAACCATCATGAATTGTATACTGGGAATTATTTCTAGATGATGAAGCTGCCATGGGAATTCTCTCCAGTTTCAATTCAGTGGAACCCTAGTTTCAGTTTCAATTTCGGACCTTAATTTAAGTCTCCCTTTCGATCTGGTTGCATAGTTGTAGATATCATCTCAGTTGATGAAGCTGCCATGGGAACCCTCTCATGTTTCAATTATACCGAACCCTAATTTTAGTTTCGATTTCGAACCCTAATTTGGGTTTCCATTTCGATTGAGAAGAATCTGATGATCTTTGTTGTTGCTGGAGAAGATTAAGGGATTTTGGGAGTGACTTATATGGGAAGAAAAAAATTTAACATCTGGGAGAGGCCAGAAATTTCGGGAACGTCGGGGATAGGTGAGAATTGGGAAGGGGCGACCATTGCAGGAAAGGAAGAAGAAAGTTCAGGGAGGGCGGTTGTTGAAGGACAGGAAGAAGAAAGTTCAGGAAGGGATCATTTTTCACGCGATGTTTCCGTTTTACCCTTATAATTTTAGTCAAGTGTCATGCACACAACTTAACTGTAAGAAATGGACGGAGTTAGTGTTAGTGACCTCTAGTGCACATGCAAAGTAGTTGTGGTATTGTTATTGCAACAAAAATGATATAAGTTACTAAACCCGCACAACCCCAATAGTTGGGGTACTTTTTTTGCATTATCTTTTAATATATTGTACTTTTGGTGCTCGATTTTCGTTGGAAATTTTGCCTACTTTTGTCATTTATTTTTTCTTCAAATGAAACAGTAAATAATTATCATTCCTTTGAAAATAAGGCAAAAGTATGAGTATGCAGGATGGAGGGAGGGACTAAAATCAATCCAAGCACATAAATTATGACTGAAGCTCTTATCATAACTTGTGTAAAAACTTTCACCTTCTGAACCCTTAGCCACTTTAATAGTGCCAGTAGTCGCTGCCGCCGCGTCTCTACGACCAGAAAGTAATCTTTGTGGGTTTTGTAATATATAGGATACAAGAAGCCCAACAAGAATTTGGGTGTTTTGTTGAATTTATCTCTTGGAAGTTCTTGTTTTCCCTTTCTGATGGTGTACCAATTATTATAAATCCAAATGATCTTAACTTCAGCCAAAAAAATAACTAAATTAAGATTTCCTGATCAGTGAATCCAAGAAGGCACAACATGAATTCGGGTGTTTGATATTTTTTTTCTTGTGGTTTAGTCGTTTATTACTATCTTATCAGAATGAGGAAATTTTTAGAGACTTAATTTGTTAAGGGTCCTATTAAGTATAAGCTTTCTTCATACTGTATATGCTCAAAATAGAGTAAGGAGATGACCTTGTGTAGAATTTCCTCGTAAGTGTCTTAAAAGAGCCCATAAAAATGTGGTACGTTGAGACAGGATATATATAACGTCGGTAACCTTGCCAAAATGATTTCTGACTTTTGAAGGTCCATCCCTGACCTCATCTTCCTCCAGTTTTACCTATTTCACTTTGACAGAGGAGAGCGAATCTCGGATCTTAAGGCAAATAGAGAAGACTTGACATGCTCAGTCTTCTTTGCTTAGGAAATTTGCCTTGAAGGACTTGGATCTTCCCGAACTGTGCTCTACAGAGAGAGGAAAGCAATCACATGGTTGCATATAGATGAATCTGAAGTTACTATGAAAGTATATTTATATACTACCAAGATGATTGCTATCTTCAGCCCACTCTCAGTCTTCTGTCTTTATTCCTTCGTTGCAGTTTCTATCTCCGTGTTGCCTTCTTCATCTGGTAGTCAAAACTTCCGGTCACAGTCTCATAATCCAGCCATATATCTCAGGAAATAGATGATGCTGCCTCTTCCCAAAAATAAGTGTTACCTATTGACTATACGTGTCTTTTAAGGAAGTAAATGTCTCTTTGGGATGTTCATTTAATACCGTTGAATTTCGTAAGTGATGTCATTTCATCGGGACTTATTTTCTACTACCACTAAAAGGGCATTCATTATATTTAATTCTCATACAAAGACTTCCTGAAAATGGAAAGAGGACACTGATTTGTGGACATCTCCAAAAAAGGAATAGTGGACTCTTAACTTGGGTTGGAGGAAGTAGCTGGTTGAAATTGGGGATTGTGTCAAAAACTGGATATTAGTTCTCCCTCCGTCCCATTTATACTCTTAAAATTTCATTAGGGTGATTAGATTGACATTAATGTTTGGTCATAGTTCACTTGTGTTGACCAAAAAAGTCAAGGTGTTGCCAGTATAAATGGGACGGAGGGAATATCCTCTTTGTCTTCCTTTGGCCTTTTTGTTTTGTTACCTTTTCTTATATCAGTAACTTGTAAGAGTAATTTGCTGTATCTTTTTCTATTTATTTTATTGGTTTAATAAATTTTTTATCTTATGTTTGATCCTAGAAATATAATATTTAGTTAAGCAAACATTTACTAACACCGTCCAAGCTTGTCGAGTATTAGGAAATATATATATATATATATATATATATATATATATATATATATATATATATAGGTAGGTGCTCAAATGAGAACCTAAATATCGTGAGAACCGTGAGAACTTAATGTATCCAATGATGTATCTAAGTGCACGTTGGATACATTAGTTTTTCTAATGTATCCAAGTAATGTATCCAATGATGTATCCAAGTCAAGTAATGTATCAAATGATGTATCCAAGTGAACCATTGGATACATTAGTTTTTTACCTAATGTATCCAAGTTCTCACGGTTCTCACGATATTTAGGTTCTCACAGGAGCACGACCCTATATATATATATATAATATACCATGCAAATTCTTTTGAAGAACAATCTTGTCTGAAGAGGTTCTGTTCAATAGCAACTAGTCTTGGATAGTTTTTTCTTTGCATAACAACACTATAAAATTGCAAGTATTTTTTAATTCTCTGATAGTACCTTCTAAACACTATTTTGTTTCCTGTCGGTTAATTTCAGCTCGCCCATGTCTGTTTCCGCTCCAAACTCATCTGCACGAGTTGCCCACTCTAGTTCTACTCGGAGCAAGAGCCATGGGAGGCTGACTCGAAAGTTGGTACTCTTTCCTTTGTATTAATTACAGGATGCTTCACTCCTGGTTCCGTGAATTGTCATTTGTATGTAGAATATTTTCTGAAGCTGTGTCTACTTTTGCATTAACATGTTAATTTGTTCTCTACAGAGACCTGCGAATGCATAAGTTGGTATTCGAGGGAGATGTGCTGCCTGATGGAACTGAATTATCTTATGTTGCTAAAGGCCAGGTAGTTATGCATAAAGATAAAAGCTGACTAATCATTCGTTTGTTTCATATCCTTCGTATATTGTTTTCAGATAATCTCTGACTTGATACACTTTGATAGAAATTGCTGGAGGGCTATAAGAAAGGCTGTGGAATCTTTTGCTCTTGCTGCCAGACTGAGGTACTTGGTTAACAGTATAAATTTTTGGAGTTCCATGGTTCTTATATTTGGGATGCTGATTTTGTTTACCACTTGGACAGGTCAGTCCCTCGCAGTTTGAAGCTCATGCTGGTTGGGCTTCACGTCGTAAGCCGTGAGTGCCCCTCTGAAATTAAGTTGTTGTATAGTTGAAGTACTATGTGTTATTTGTGGCAATATTAATATTATAACCTATATCTGGTCATTAGCTAGTAGACCGAATGCTAGAGTGTATATTTGTTGGGTGAGGCTGCAGAGAGCAATATATATTGACAAGCTCATGTTTTACGTGTCCTTGATTCTGTTTCACAAACTCTTTAGTTTGTCGTTTTCTATTCTTGAAGGAAGAGATATAGATAGAGAGAAAGATGCTGTGACAAATGAGAGAGTGAATAACAAGAAAATTAATCCCAAAAGCACATTGGAGAATAGACTCTTCATTTCTCTGCCTCCTAACTTGCTTCACTTATTTGACAGTTATTTGCACATATATACTTCCAACGGAGTGTCCCTCCACGAGCTGTCATTAAGGCTAGCAACAGAGAAGAAATTCTCGACAGATGAGAACGATGATCTCTGTAGTATCTGTCATGATGGAGGGGATCTTTTGCTTTGTGATAGTTGTCCAAGAGCTTTTCACCCTGGTAGGTTTTTCTTGATCATATTATTTATGGCATTACTGTCTCCATATATGGTTAACCTCTTTACTTTCTATACTTGTTCTATGATTCGAGATTCTACTTTGTAATATCTTGTTCCCCTGCACATCTTATTGTTTTCTTCTGTTTCCTGTGCCCCGTTGCCCCTTTTGCTCTCTTATGATTCTTATTCAGACGTTTCCTTGAAGAAATTACTTCAAACAATTTTATTTACTCTTCCAGGAAAGGTTGGTGATGACAGCTCAAAAGTAAAACATATAGAACACTGCAGACACTCTCTCATTCAACTGTATATCTATATTTTATTCTTTTGATGTTGCTTTTTTGTAACTTCCTCTAATGTATACGTATGTTTCGTTGCTCCTTTCATCTACTGATGTTAGCAGTTAGTTCTACTTTGTGGATATAAACAGTTAAAATGATGTGCTTAGCTTTAGTTATTTTTTTATGATATACTATCAAGCGCAAGAAAATAAATCCCTTTTTAAATTGGTAAATCGTTTATTTAATGATTGTTTTTGTGAACTGCAGACTGTCTCTCCCTTCCTGAAGTTCCACAGGGTGCATGGTATTGTAAGATTTGTCAGACTATGATTGAGAAAGAAAAATCTGTGGAGCGCAATCCCAATGCGGTGGCTGCGGGAAGGGTTGCGGGAATTGATCCCATACAGCAAATAACAAATCGTTGCATTCGCATTATTTCGACGCCGGAGTCTGAACCAGTTTGTGTTCTCTGCAGGTTTGTTCCTTAACTTTTCTTCTTCCTTAATCTACCATACTCGTTGCAGGATTTTGTTTCTTGAAAGATGAAACTGTCGTCATTGATGGGAATTGAGAAATTTCTGGAAGTTATTTGTAAAAAGGCCATTCATGTTGGGAGAAATATGTCTGAAAAATGGTCATTCATTTTGGGAGAAACATGTCTGAAAAATGGTCATTTATTTTGGGACAGAGGGAGTGCTAAATTACAAACATATTGTCGTTTCTAGTGTGTCCAATAAGCTGGACTATTCTAGTACCAGAATTAGTTTGAGGGAGTTTCAGCAGATCTTACTTGCTCCTGTGACTAAAATTTTGTTTTAGATGTTTTACACTTATACTTGGTTTACTAATAATTGCGTTCTATTCCATATTTATTAAAGATTTGTGGCTTATGTCTGTTACGTATTCTTGATGTATGCAGTGCCCGTGATTTTACGAAAACATTCGGCCCACGTGCTGTCATTATTTGTGATCAGGTGCTTCACCTTTTTGTACATCACTTTATTTTTTCATATGCCGGGTTCAAGTCCTACGCTACTTTAAGTGCCACTTGATTATAATTAAGCGTGCTATCTTTCTTTCTTCAGTGTGAGAAGGAATACCACGTTGACTGCATGAGGGAGCACAACATTGATGATTTGAAGGTATCTCTAGGATGTAGAATTTCACAAGCACAGACTCATATGGTCTTATTTGTTGTTGACTGTAAATTAACAAATACTTTTCACAATTAATGTCAATATATTTCATACTACAGGCTTTACCAGAATCCACCTGGTTCTGTTGCACGGACTGCAATAATATTCATTCTACCTTGCAAGTGCGGGTGGATGCTGGTGAGGAAATGCTTTCTAGCTCCGTGTTAGAAACCATAACCAAGAAACTAGAACAAAGAGGAGAACAAAATCTGGATATAAGATGGAGGCTTTTAAGTGGCAAAATTGTTTCTGAAGAAAGTAAAGTACTACTTTCGAAGGCCGTTGATATTTTTCATGTGAGTAGTTTATTAACCTTTCTTCGCTGCTGGTTATTGTTTTGGTGATTCATTATCTTTCGGTTTCCCTATAAATGTATTTTGGGTGTATGTGTGAGTGGGGCTGGGCGGCTAGGTGGGGATATAAAGTGATGATGTTCATATGGTTAAAAAATGACATGAACAGCAGTTGTAAAATAGCATATGATGATCTTGGTTTCACCAAAATTTAACCTAAGACGGGATAGGCTTGCGTACAGCGTACTTAGCTTCCTTATAAGCCTCCGTTAGGGGTGCCTCGGGAATTCCTATTTCAGTAATGCAGTAGGGTTGGAGAACTCTGTTTTTTTTTCTTTCTCTCTTTGTGTTGGTTCCCTTGGACAGACTTCTTGCCCTCGAGTAATACTAGAGTCACAAAAACAGCTCACAGAATTTAGGTCACAAAGTGATTTGTCAAGCATTGATTGGATGTTGTGTTTGTAGGCCCCATTGATTATTGCTTAAACATTCGACCAATGCTTAACAACTCATTTGTGACCTAAATTTTGTGAGTTTTCTTTTGTGCTTATTGCATTGCTCTCTTGCCCTCATGCATAGATATTTTTCAATACCCTCTTCTCTTAATCAAAAATAAAGTTTTGTTTAAGACAGAAGTTGATGAGAAAAGGATCCACGACTGACCCTGCAGCAATTGACTGCTTTCATTTGTATTTATATTGAAGAGGTTCTTTACGATTGCTTGGGGGGGGGGGGGGTTAGCTGTCCGATCTCTTTAACTATTTTTCTATTTTGTTCCTGAGAGTGTCACACTGTCATCCCTTGGCTAGATTGATTCCTAAGCTTACTTCCAAATGTGTCTCTTAAGATTAGTGCTCTCTTTTCTCCACTTCTGATTATCCTCGCTTCTATGAAGATAAATATTATTACTAAATAATAATATGAAGATGAAGATGAATAGTCAGTTGGCCTCAGTATAAACTATGTTTCTAGTCCCTCCATCCCAAAATGAATGTCTAATTCTCATTTAAGGGACACTCTGAAAGTTTATTTTTTAAAAAAAATTAATGGCAAAAGTGCATAAATATTTTTGCTATCCACTTTAAACTTTTAGTTTTGCTGGTATATAATGATAAGTGAAAAAGAAAATCGGTATAAAATCATTTAAGGCCATATTTTTTAAAAAATAGACATTATTTTTGGGACAAACTTTTCTAGAAAATAGACATTCATTTTGGGACGGAGGGGGTATATTTAGTTGTAAATGGTATTAAACACATTAGCCATCTTTGGTATTGTTTTTATGGTCACCATATTGAATTATCTCTTCAATAGTCATTCCTTTTCTCTACCAATAATTTTTTTCTTACATGGGCGGTGGGCCACTTTCTTGCTGAAGATCTATTGACTCTGTGCTTTGCGTTTCTCTTTTGAGAAGCCTGTCAGAAAAATTAGCTAACAATCTTCTGCCTTACAAATTGTTCTTCAGGATCAGTTTGATCCAATTGCCAACTCCTCCACTGGCCGTCTTGACCTTATTCCACAAATGGTTTTTGGGTAAGCAATACAAAATAGATGATCTATCATTTATGTGGACAATTCTTAAATGGGAACACAATTGTGGTGATGAGGAATTTTCTCCTAACATGATTCTGATGTTTCTGCAGAAGAGAAGTAAAGAAGATCGAGAAGAATTTTGGAGGGATGTATTGTGCAATATTAACAGCAAAGTGAGAAACTTATTTCAATTTTCTTGCAGTTTCACTCTCAAAATTAATTGCCATGACCGTACTTTTATTTAAACATGCAGCTCAAGAGTTATCTCTGCTGGATTAGTTCGCATCTTTGGGAAGGAAGTGGCAGAGCTTCCTTTAGTAGCTACAAGTGCTGATTGTCAGGGACAGGTGACTTTCTGTTGTTCTCTGTTTATTCTCGTTTACGTATCACACCCTCCGTTCCTAAGTGAGTGTTTGTTTTCCACTTTGAGGGACATTTTGAAAAAGTTGACTTTTAAGCAATTTTTGTTGCGACTATAACTTAAGTGCCACTGCTCTCCACCTTATATACTTGGGACTCGGTTAGTATGAGGAATCCGGTCTCCATGGTTGGGAACTCATTCTTGTCTATTCCATCCATGAATCATACCAAACATAGCTTTACTGTATTGCAAGTCTCTATTGGAATATGTCATTTGTTAAAGGTGAATTATTAGCTTCTTGAAAATGAAGGCAAAATAGGAATATATAAGTATTTTTTATTTAGCCGAACTCTGTTTTCATTCACTGTACTTTACTTGCAATGGTGTTTTTACTTTCACCATTTTACTTCTTTTCCTTGAAACATTACATTGTAGTTTGGAAAATGTATCATTTTGACCCCAAAATCGCAGATTGGGGCATGGATTAGTCACGGATTTGGGGTTGAAATGTTATTACCAAACAACATTTTTTGTTTTTGTAAAGAAAATACGTAAATGGTAAAAGTGAAACACCCTTAAAAGCACAGTTTATGAAGACAAAGTTTTATCTTTTTTAACTTACGTTGTGCTCGTCTTTTTTGTACTAGTACACTTCATATATTTTGTTTGACTGACTTCAGATGTTGCCTTGTCTTTTTAAGCTATTAAAGCTCAATCAATTTCTTATGTAGGTCAAAAAAATTCTGATTTTGTAAAATTGTCTGCAGGGTTATTTCCAATCTTTGTTCTCGTGCATTGAAGAGCTACTTCGATCCCTGGACGTGAAGACTCTTGTGCTTCCGGCTGCTGATGAAGCAGAATCCATATGGACCAAGAAATTCGGGTTCAAGAAGATGACTGAAGATGAGGTGTGTGCACTCACATTATTCTGTCTTTTCATTTACATCACTTGAAAATATAGGTCAAACTCCGGTTTCATCCATTTTACTTTCAAGGGTGTTTCACTTTTACCACTATACTGTTAGCTCTTTTCCCAAAAAAAAAAAAAAAAAACACACACTATTAGTTTGGAATATATGCCATTTAACCCCCCCAAATCCGTGTCTAAACCCGTGACTAATTTGTGTCTCAATCTGCAATTTTGGAGTCAGAATGATGCATTTCCCAAACTACAATGGTATTTTTGATAATAATAAATAAAAAAAAAACTATATGGTAAAAGTGAAACACACATGAAAGTAAAGTGTATGAAAATGGAGTTTGACCCTTGAATATATGAACGTATGACTAAGTAATGAAACATTTCACCCTGCAGTTGAAACAATATAAAAAGTTCCATCAAATGATGATCTTCGAAGGAACATCAATGTTGCAAAAACCAGTCACGAAGTCCTGAAGTATCCATCAGTTGAAGTGTAGTCGGATGGTAGATGAATATTTTGATTTCTTTTGGGACTCAAAACTTCCTGGAACGTATGTACATGCCCTTAAATTTTTGCCGTGGTGTTATGTATAGGGGGTAGAATGATAAATAGATACAGCTAAATGCTCAATTTTGGGTAGCAACATGAACTAATGGGAGAGGACGTAAAGAACCTCATCTCGTGACTACATGATAGATGATGCAATTGTTCATTGGAGGGTAGTTTAGTCTTTTGGGTGTTTCAGAAGGTATATCATTGAACTTTGAAACAAAGCATAGTAGTTCTTTTGGACAAATGTTGTTAACTTTTGGGTTTCTCCCAAATTTTTTGACTCCATGTGTAGTTTTGAATCTATTTTTGAGGATAAAATTGTGTGGGAATAGTGTTGAAACCACAGCTTGAGAGTTCAATTGTTACTTATTTTGTGCCCAACTTTTTGTTATTTTAGTTTATTAATCTGTTTCTAAACATGATTCTTTGTAATTATGTTTCCCTGCTAGTAATGTCAGTCATTGTAGATCAATAAGCCTTCTATTCCTAAAGATCTCATTCCATAAATTGAGCTTTACCTCAAGCCTATGATAATTAGATTGACATTAATCTTTGGTCAATATTCACTTGTATTGATCACACGAGACTATCTTTCTGGGGGCGGAGTGTGTTGATTATCAAAAATCAAATGAGACCATCTTTTTGGGGACGGAAGGAGTATAATTTCATGAGGCTCCTTTTTAGACATTATATTTTCTTGTGTGCGATACTCTCTTTGTTCGTACGAAGGAACTTCGAGCAGTAATTTTTAAGTTATTTAATTATCCTAATGAAAATTTAAAATTATTATTGATGGTATTTATAATAGCAAGTTTTATCATTTTATTAGAATAGTTAAATCAACTTAAATTTATTGTTCTAAGATTTTTTTTCACTAACGTAGCAAAATAAGGTGACATTTATTTTTGGGCAGAGGGTTTTTGGGCAGAGGGAGTATCATCAATCATGATCTTGCAGGAGTATTTTATAATTGGAGATTCTGGAATTGGCTCATGATCAGATTCACTTTCAAATATTTTATTTTATTGACTTGAAATGAATAGAAAATGATCAAAGTGGAGGGAACCTGGTTTCAGTGGGCTATGGTTTCATGAGATTGATGTCATAGATCTATGAAGGAGATGGATGAAGAAGTTATTTTTTTTAAATGTTTGAAAGTCATTTTTTTTAAATGTTTTTTGGAAGAAAATTATAAAAATGGATGTTCATTGATTAGTTCTTATAAAAAAACGGCTATTAAAAATAAAGTGCATGTGCCTTAATAATAGTGTCATATTTTATATAAAAGCTCATATACAATATGACACTTTAAACATACATTCAAAATGCTAAAAGCGTCAATTTTAAATGTTATATACCGTGAAAAAGTTTCATCATCTCATCGCATTCTAATAGCAATTTATCTTCAACTTTTTCACAACACTTCAAGGAAGGTCATCATCTCATCCACTCAAATTATCATTATCAGTGGGATGATGATGACCTTCCTTACGGCATTATGGAAAACTTAAAGCTGAATTACTCTTAGTTTGATATTGGTTGCCCAGAGTAATGTAGGATTGTTAATTCGTTAGGGGATGTTCTAGTCCTCTTTGTACTGAAAAATATTTAAGATGACTGTAACAAGAGATCTGATCAAGTTTTACCTAGAGCCACTAGCATAAAGTTAGGAGTACTCAACAATCCTCAAATCCTCAAGTGAATTGCTCAATGGTAAAGCCAAACTTCACATTTTATGAGGTCTAAATTCGATCTTTCTCCTTACTTCCTAGCTTAAAAAAAAAAAAAAAAAAAAAAACTTACAAAGGATAACAAAAAGAGATGGTAAGAAATAAGGAAACATAAAACAAATTTAAATAAAAAGTTAATTTGCTTAAAAAGATTAATAATGCGGTCATCATAAAAATACTTCCTCAGTTTCAAAATTATTTTGATCGAGAGCAATTTTGTACATATCTTTCAAAGAGGTGGTCTCCCATGAGAATAAGGGGATCCGTCTCATGCATGAGACGGGTCGACCCATGACCCATGGAGCATGACCCGCCACTCCAAATTTTTTTTTTTTTTTTTTTGAGTTTTTATATTATTTTTTCGGTTTTTCAGCCGTTTACCAAAAGTAATAGTTACCATAACTTAATGTAATGACTGTATACATATAAAGTAAATTGTTCATAAGTAAACGTAACACCTGTTTTACAAAAACAAAAGCAAGTTTTACCTATTTTTTCTTCCTTAGAAGATCTCTACTCCAACAATCTCCCACCTAGAGATCAACCGCATATACAAACCCCGTATCCGTCTTCAACTCATCATTGGTGTCGTCCTAGTGCTCACCTCGATCATGGTAGTGCCTCCCTCCTCTCCTATTCTCCAAGCCCCATTGAAGCTATACATAGCTTCAATTTATCAAGGTTTACCACCTTGGTTAACATGTCAGCCGGGTTCTCCGATCCCAATATCTTCTCTAGCCTTAAGATCTTCCTTTCCAAGAGATGTCTGATGTAGTGAAACCTCAGCTCAATGTGCTTCGTCCTAGAATGAAACGCCGGATTCCTAGCCAAATGAATTACACTCTGACTGTCACTGTAGAGAGCATTACCACTTCGCGTCTTCCCAAGTTCACCCAAGAAGTTCTGCAACCATACCAACTCTTTGCTTGCCTCTGTCACTGCCACATATTCTGCTTCCGCAGTCGACTGAGCCAAGATCTTCTGCGATTTGGAAGCCCAGGAGATAGCCGTACCACCCAATGTGAAAACATAACCCGTAGTACTTCTCCTCTTGTCTAGATCGCTTGATGCCAAATCCGCATCAACATAACCCGCTAACACGACTTCCTTACTTGAGAAACATAGAGCCTTACTAGCAGTACCCTTTAAGTAACGCAGATCCATTTGACCGCTTCCCAATGTTGCTTCCTGGATTGCCCATGTACCGGCTGACTACTCCCACCGCATGTGCAATGTCCGGCCTTGTACACACCATTGCATACATTAGACTCCCCACTGCCGAAGCATATGGAGTCCTCTCCATCTTGTCACGCTCCTCCTTGCCCTTAGGTGAGTCATTCTCGGATAGCTTGAAGTGCATACCCAATGGTGTCCCTGTTGGCTTCGCCTCTTCCATGAAAAATCTTGCCAAGACTTTCTCAACGTATTCTGCTTATGAAAGAACCAACTTACCCGACTCCCTATTCCAGTCAATCCGCATGCCCAAGATTTTTCTGGCCTCCCCCAAATCCTTCATCTCGAACTGTTCTGACAACTGAGCCTTCAATCTGTTTACCTCTCTACTGCTAGAGCCCGCTATTAGCATGTCATCCACATATAACAGCAAGATTATGTACCCGTTGTCCGTGTTCTTGAAGTAGCAACAATGATCCGCCTCGCATCTGATAAAATCAATATCGTGCATGAATCCATCGAACTTTCTGTACCACTGCCTAGGAGCTTGTTTAAGGCCATACAAGCTCTTAGTCAACCTGCAAACCAGTTCCTCGCTACCCTTAGACAAGTAACCCTCTGGTTGTACCATGTAAATTTCTTCCTCCAAATTCCCATGAAGAGAGGCCGTCTTTACATCAATCTGTTCCAGCAGCAAATTATCTGCCACTACTATACCCAGAACCATTCTGATAGTGGTCATCTTCACAACAGGAGTGAATACCTCGGTGTAGTCAATACCGTATTTCTGCTGAAACCCTTTTACAACCAACCTTGCCTTGTAACGTTTACTGCCGTTTGCTTCCTTCTTGATTCTGTAAACCCACTTGTTATGTAATGCCTTCTTCCCCTTTGGTAGTTAATCAACTCCCAAGTTTTGTTGGCCTTTAATGAGTCCATCTCATCATCATCGCAGCTTTCCACTTATCACAAAGTGCACACGAACAGCCTCCGCATAACATTCCGGCTCACCACTATCTGTCAACAACAAATAGTAATTTGAAGGAGTATACCTGTCAGGTGATCCACGCAATCTGCTGGATCTACGTAGCGGAATATCCGGTTCTGGAGTATGTGGTTCATCTTCAGTGACCCCCCTGACCTTGGTCATCATGAACTGTCCTGCTCCTACCCGAGTTTGGAATATCCACCTCAACAAATTCTGGTTCCGAACTAACCCCTTTAGATGCCCCCTTTCTGTCCTTGTACAATACCTGTTCATTGAATACAACATCTCGACTACGAATAACCCTGTGATTTTGGTCATCCCAAAACTTATACCCGAAGTCATCCCCGCCATAGCCAATGAACGTACATTTTACAGATTTAGCATCTAATTTAGTTTTATCAACAGAGTCTATATGAACATATGAAACGCAGCCAAATATGCGAAGAAATGACAGATTTACCTGCTTGCCACTCCATGCTTCCTCTGGAATTTCATTCCCCAATGGTACCGATGGTCCCCGATTGATCAAGAAAGCTGCCGTGTCAACTGCATATGCCCAGAACGTCTTCGGAAGTCCACACTTCAACCTCATACTTCTAGTCGCTCGTTCAATGTCCTGTTCATCCTCTCTGCAACCCCATTGTGTTGTGGTGTGCCCTTTGGAGTCTTCTCCATGCGAATGCCATTTGCTGTACAATATTCCTTGAACTTCCCGAGCTCATACTCCCCACCATTATCTGATCTCAAGCATTTAAGCTTAAGACCCGTCTGATTCTCCACCAAAGCCTTCCATTTCTTAAACACCTCGAATGCCTCATCTTTGTGTTTCAAGAAATAAACCCAGACTTTCCTTGTCGAATCATCAATAAACGACATGTAATAAGACGCACCACCCAGAGAAGTTACCGGGGCCGGCCCCCACAAATCCGTGTGAACCAGTTCCAACTTTGATTCCCTTAAAGTCCTACCTGTCCACGAGAAATTACTCCTCGCATGTTTGCCAAACACACAATCTTCGCAGATCCCCACGTCGACTGTCTTCAAACCCGGTAGTCTTCCCTTTGAGAAAAGTACCTTCATCCCTTTCTCACTCATGTGACCCAATCGACAGTTCCACAAGTCCGTATCACCTTTGCCTGACGCCACCGCGATACTATCCTTGGTGTTATTCGCCAAATACAATGTCCCTTCTTTATTACCCCGAGCGATTCTGAATCCTCCTTGGTAATAACCCAGTTCCTGCAGCCAAAAGTTACCTTGTAACCTTCTTCATCCAACTGCCCAACTGATAGCAGGTTCTTTTTCAAACCCGGAATATGTCTGACCCCGTGTAGATGTAGGACCTTCCCGTCCGATGCTCCTATTCTGACATCCCCCTTCCCCTTGATTTCCAAAGGCTCGCCATCCGCCAGATAGACCTTACCGAAATCACCGGAAGTATAATTTTCCATTTCCTTTGCATGCCCGCATGAGTGGAATGATACCCCCCGAATCCAGCACCCATGATTCTAGCGCACTACTAACACTTAGAACCAGTACATCATCACCTTCGACTGTCACATTCACCGGTTTATCCCTCGCATGGGACAATCCTTCTTGTAGTGTCCTAACTCCTTACAATGATAGCATTGAACCGATCCTTTCGCGACCCTTGGTTTGTCTCTGATCTCCACGGCCTTTCCCTTACCACCCACTACGTTTTCCCTTGATTAAGTTCTCCCTTTATTGCTAGTACCCGGCCTTCCCCTGCTAGTAGTAGTATAGAAGTAGACGAATAGTCCCCAATTTTTCAAATCTTAAAATCAACAGTCTTATCATTTGCAATGTGTTTTTACCCGCTGAAGCTGATCGCTGTCACCGTTCCGCTCCAACTTCCTGGTAAAGACGCTAGCAACAAACAAGATGAACACATCATCAAACGTAATATTCAACGCAGTCAATGAGTCTATAACATCCATAAACTCATCGATGTGTTTAGCTAAGGATCCTCCCTCTTGCATCTTGAGACTACCCATCTTACGTATCAAATCAACCTTGTTTGCAGCAGATGGAGTTTCAAATCTCTCATTAAGATAATCCAATAGCCTCCTTGGTGTGGTTTTTGCTTCTTGGTAGTCTTCGCGATTTTGACAAAGATAGATCTGACCACCCCTAGGGCTTTCCGATCCATGAGATCCCAATCCCTGCTTTTCGACTTGATCCCTTTAGAGGCTTATAGAGATCTTTGTTGTAAAAAGAAATCCTCTATTTGCATCCTCCAAAACCCGTAGTCAAATCGAATTCTCCAACTTCGAATCTTGTTCTTGAACTTTGGAACAACCGCCCTATAACCCGGAACGATAAACAGAGCTATCTGATACCAGTTGTTGTGGATTGAATCCAACTCCCAAGCAATATCCCAAGAATAATGAAGGCATCAAGCACAGAGAAAAGAACAAAAAACAGTGCAGTCGAAATTTGTTTACCCAGTTCGTCAATATGTTTGACTACGTCTGGGGGCACTACCAAGCCAATCTTACACTTAATATGTTGTATGAAGTTGCAATGAGTTATGGGGCGGAAACTTTATTTATATAGCAAACCTAGAATAAGACCTAAACCTAAACATAAGAGAAAACCCGTCAAAACTGCATTCCATCCGAATTCAATCGGGGCACCGAGTTGGGTTAAAGCGCCCGCCTGAATTAATCTCGCCAGGAACCAAAACCTTCTGCCCGCTAGGGCGCCCGCCTGGTCTATACCAGGCTATGCTGCGTTTCTCCTCTTGGTTTTGAGATTGACTCCAATACTATAAAAGAGGCTGAAGGATGGAGTTTTGGATGGAAGTGGTGACTGATAAGAAACGGCTGGCGAGGATCGGTGACATGTAGAAGGAAAGGCTTGAGTCTGTGGTGTAAAATTGGTGGGTGGAGATGAATTGCTGGGTGGAAAGAAGATGGTTCAAATCGGTTCCAGATTCAATTCATATCTAAATTCCAATTTGCTCTTATATTACAATTATAATTTTAAGAGAAGTTTGATGGGCATGGGTGTGGAGGGCGGCAATGGGTGGTGATGGTGGAAGCAATTTCTATTATTGGTGGTGGAACGGGTGGTGCTATTGCTTTGGGGATGGGATTAGATGTCGCGACCCCGACCCCGCGGGCCCGGAGTGCGCGAGGTGGACGTCGACTTAAACAATAAACTCTAAAATAATGAAGATAAAAATTTCCCTTTTATACCAAAAGATGTTAACACAAAGTTTTGAAATCCAACTTGAACAACAAAATATAAACTAGTGTGAGCCCCATAAGCTTACACCCAAAATAATAAAATATACAAAATCTAATGACGTCAAGTTTGGTACAACTATTCCCAAAAAGGTTACACATTTATATAATGTAAACCCACCAATAACAACCTGCCCAAAAAGCTCAACCCTCGCGACGTCCTCCTCGTGATCAGCGAGTCTAATCCTTTCCTCCTGGGGGGCGGGGGTTAAGGAAAAAACAAAGATAAAAGAAAAGGGGGTGAGATAAATCTCAATAAGTTACTAATGCAACTACATGACATGCTATGATGAAATAAGCAATAAACAATAATAAATATCACTTAGCACTTAGCATTTATCAATTAACAGATAGCAGCGGAAATAAACAATTAACAAAGGATATTAGCCAAGGTTTCCCAACTGATATAACCAAATAAAGGTCGCTGCGCAGCTTCAATAATCAACAATCAACATCTTCATAGTAGCATGAAAGCTTGAAGAGAAAACCCCCGGTACCGGAACCAATAACAAAGTAACGTGCCACAAAGGGCGGGAGCCATGCCACAAAGTCATGCTCCAAAATGCCTAGCTAGAATACTCACAAAAGGAGCTAGCTCATCCCATCCAAGGCCAATCTGAATGAGGAAAGAAGGACCAATGGGCGATGCTATACTGGACTTGGCTTGTGCCATTATAGCATTATCCATTGCCTGACTCGATACACAAATAACCAGCTGGACTTTCAAATAAAAGCTAAGTAATAAATACTAGCTAAAATAAACAACTAATGATTCCAAAGTAGGGAACCATTCCAAATAAATTACCACAAAGGTAAACCAATCCAAACAACACATCAAAGATGGCCCACATTCCCAAAACGATGCTTAACCAAATTCCATAACATATTTATTCACAAAGGAACCAATTCAATAATAAAGTGTTCCACGATGTTAACTTAAGTTAATCGGAGTAAATAAACTTAAACTAGGAAGCCACGGAGCCTTAAACAAGCAAAAGGCAAAAATCTGGAACAGGGGGCGGGCGGGCGCTTATTTGACCAGAAGGTCTGGCCGCTGGAAAAAGGTATGTAGGCGGGCGCCTTGTTCAACCCAGGCGGGCGCCTGGTTCAACCCAGGCGGGCGCCTGGTCTACGGGTTGGGAGGATTCAGCAGCTGGGTTCTTCAAGGATTCTTACCATTTACACAAATTCTCAAAATCAAACACAACCAAGCTTTCCACCAAGCATAAACATGAACCAAAACAACATAACAACTAGAACGGGACCTAAATCTCATCATCTATCAACCCAAACTAAGATCAAATCCCAACATTCATCAAAATCACAATTTTTAACCAAAACCAAAATAAATTCCAAATTAATCTCAAACTCAATCAAACATCAAATGTATCAACTAAAGCATTACATGAACATGAAATGAACACTTTAGCATAAAAATGGGGGAAAAGCAACTTACCCGGATTTTCTCAAAGGTGACGGAACTCGAAATTTCTTAGCTTCCTACGACCCTATCGACGATCTAAACACTTTTCATAAAATGAGAAAAGATGAGAGGAAGAGGAAGAAATGAAGAGAGAAGGGAGAGAAAAACTTACCCAAAACCAAGGAGAGAGAGAGAGTGTTTGCTGGGAAATGAAATGAGGTGAGGGAGAAAGAGAGGGAGTAGGGAGAAGATGATTATTTTCAAACTTACACTTAGACCCCCTCCCCACTAACTACACTAACTCTAATACTTCCTACTAACAACTAAGACAAATAATACTACACTAGCACAAATGGCCCAAATAAAATGCTAGGCCTAAATTATTATAACACATAAAATGCACATAAATTACTAATTAAATAATAATTTATACAATTAAATAAGAAATAAATAAATAATTAAATATTTATTATTAGAAAATAGAGACGGGTTTTCGGGTCGTGACATTCACTCCCCCTTAAAGAAAATTCGACCCGAATTTTAACGAGACTTACCCGAATTAAAAAGCCACGGATATTTACGCTCCATTTCCTCTCGAAGCTCCCAAGTCGATTCCTCAACATTATGATTCCTCCAAAGAACTCTAACCAACGGAATGCTTTTGTTCCTCAACTCTTGGACTTTGGTATCTAAAATCCGAACCGGTCGTTCCTCGTAGGTCATATCAGGCTCTATATCCTCCGGTACCCTCGGTAAAACGTGAGATGGATCATGAACATACTTCCGAAGCATAGAAACGTGAAAACATTATGTAACCGGTCCAAAGAAGATGGTAACGCAAGACGGTATGCTAGAAGTCCCACTTTCCCAAAATCTCAAACGGTCAACAAACCTCGGAGCTAATTTACCCTTCTTCCCGAACCTTCGAATACCAACCTTCGGGGACACCTTCAAGAACACAAAATCTCCGGTCTGAAAACTAAGATCTCGTCTTCGATGATCGGCGTAGCTCTTCTGTTGACTCTGGGCTGTTTTCAATCGATCCCGAATAATTTTAACCTTTTCCACCGAGTCCTGAACCATATCAACACCCCAAAGTTTTGCTTCCCCAACCTCGTCCCAACAAATAGGTGACCGACATTTCCTCCCATACAAAGCCTCATACGGTGCCATCTGAATACTCGATTGATAACTATTATTGTAGGCGAACTCTGCAAGCGGTAGATGTGTATCCCACGAATCTGGAAAGTCAACTGTGCAAGCCCGTAACATATCCTCGAGATTCTGAATAGTTCTTTCAGACTGACCGTCAGTCTGAGGATGAAATGCTGTGCTGAACCTTAAATCGGTACCCAAAGCCTTCTGTAACGCTTGCCAAAATCGGGATGTAAACCTGGGATCTCTGTCTGACACAATACTAACTGGAACACCATGTAATCTGACAATCTCATGAATATACAAATTCGCAAGTTTCTCCATCGAATGGGAAATGTCAACTGGTGAGAAATGAGAAGATTTAGTCAACCTGTCCACAATCACCCAAACTGCATTGAACCTCCTTCGAGTCCTGGGTAGTCCGGTTACAAAATCCATCGTAATGTGTTCCCACTTCCACTCGGGTATCTCAAGAGGCTGAAGTAGACCTGCGGGTTCCTGATGCTCTGCTTTAACTTGTTGACAGGTCAAACACTTCGATACATAATCTGCAATTTCCCTCTTCATGTTAATCCACCAAAATTGTTGTTTCAAATCCTGATACATCTTCGTACTCCCGGGATGAATGGTATACCGGGATTTGTGACCTTCATCAAGAACTCGCCGTTTAATCCCACCGATATCCGGCACACACAATCTGCTACGGTAAGTCAACACTCCCTCGGAGTCAAGCTGGAAGTCCACATACTGTCTATCCCGAGCATTATCCATAATCTTCCTCAACTCTGGGTCATCCTTCTGAGTATCCTTTATTTGTTGAATTAGGGTCGGAGATACCCTAATATTCGCAAAAATTGCCCCACATCTCGATTCGCGAGGACACCAATCTCGAACATCCTCTAGCAATTTCCATTCACGAATCATCATCGATGCCACATAAGACTTCCGACTGATCGCATCAGCTACCACATTTGCTTTACCCGGATGGTACGAAATGGTGCAATCGTAATCTTTTAAAAGCTCCATCCACCTACGCTGACGGTTATTCAATTCCTTTTGAGAGAAGAGGTATTTCAAACTTTTGTGATCGGTAAAAATCTCAAACTTCGCTCCATATAGGTAATGCTTCCACTTATGCAACGCAAAGACTATCGCAGCCAACTCCATATCATGGGTAGGGTAATTCTGTTCACTAGGGGTCAACTTCCTCGAAGCGTAAGCAATTACTTTCCCATTCTGCATCAAAACACAACCCAAACCCTCTTTCGAAGCATCACTGTAGATCACTAAGTCGTCATTTCCATTTGGTAACGCAAGAATAGGAGCCGTAGTTAATCTCTTCTTTAATTCATCAAAGCTACTTTGACATTTTTCACTCCACACGAACGGTACATCTTTCCGGGTCAACTGAGTCATCGGAGTAGCAATCCTCGAAAACCCTTCTATAAATCTCATGTAATACCCGGCTAAACCAAGAAAACTTTTGATCTCGGTCACTGACTCGGGTCTCTTCCAATCCACTGTGGCTTCTATCTTTGAAGGATCCACAGAAATCCCATCTTTAGAAATTACATGACCCAGAAATGAAACCTTCTCGAGCCAGAATTCGCATTTACTAAACTTCGCAAACAACTGCTCCCTAGCAAGAATGGATAAAACTGTCCTCAAGTGTTGCTCGTGCTCCTCTCGAGATTTAGAGTAGACGAGAATGTCGTCGATGAAGACCACCACAAACGAATCAAGATAAGGATGGAAAACCCGGTTCATCAAATCCATAAACACGGCAGGCGCATTAGTCAACCCAAACGGCATAACCAATAACTCGTAATGACCATAACGAGTGCGAAAAGCAGTCTTCGGAATATCCTCCGATCGAATCTTAAACTGATGGTACCCACTCCTCAAATCAAGTTTATAAAACACTACGGACCCTTGAAGCTGATCAAATAAATCATCAATGTGAGGTAGAGGATACTTGTTCTTCACTGTAACCTGATTCAATTTTCGGTAATCGATACACAATCTCAAAGAACCATCTTTCTTCCACACAAACAAAACCGGTGCTCCCCACGGGGAAACACTAGGGCGAATAAACCCACGATCAAGCAACTCTTGCAACTGAACCTTTAGTTCCTTCAACTCTGCGGGAGCTAACCTATACGGTGCCTTTGAAATCGGAGCCGTACCCGGCAAAAGGTCTATACAAAACTCTATCTCACGATCTGGAGGCATATCATATTCAGAAGAGAAAACATCGGGAAATTCTCTAACTACCCGAACACTCTCCAAACTAGGGGATTCTTTCCTAGTATCAAGCACACTAGCCAAGTACCCCTCACAACTACGGTGCAACAATCTCCTAGCTTTCACATAAGAAATGATACGAATATTTCTACCCAAAGGCATAGCCTCAAAAACAAATTTAGGCATATTGGGAATAGAAAAAGTAACAACTTTCCTACGACAATCAACAGAAGCATGAAACTTGCTCAACCAATCCATACCCAAAATGACATCAAAGTCTTGAATCGGAAGGACTACGAAGTCCGCACACAAGACACGACCACATATAAGCACATCACAAGCACGAAAGACTTTATCGGTTACCAAACATTCTCCTATAGGGGTCGACACCTCTAGCACATAAGGTAAAGACTCAAATGCAGCATTTAGCATAGAAGCAAATTGCACAGATATCTAAGAATGAGATGATCCTGGATCTACTAACGCTCGGGCGCTCACATTAAACACAGAAACAATACCTCCAATAACAGAAGGATCATCGGTAGCTTGTTGTTGATTCATGGCAAATACCCTTCCTTGGACCTTGGGCTTCCCCGTAGCATCTCTTTTCTGACCCTGTGGAGCACCAGCTCCTACCCCAGACGGTTGACCTCTGAATCTCGGGCAATCCTTCACAAAATGCCCCAACTGCCCACAGTTAATACATTTCCCCTGTTTCTTCCAACACCGGTCCTCTGAATGGCCTTCCTTTTGGCAATAGGAACAAAGTCTCCTATTTTGGTTCCCTTGGTTCCCGGAAGTAGTACCCGGGTTCCTTGGGATCGGTTGCCCTCGGGACTGAGATTGTCCCCCAAAGTTACCTCGGTTATCAGAACGGGATTGTGGCTTGCTCTGCCCTCCTTGCTTGCTAGTGTTAGTTACCTCGACCTTCTTCTTATGCTCCTCTATGTCTTGCTCGATTAAGTATGCACGGTCTACCACATCCTGGAATGTCACAATCCTTTGGGCTATAAGCTGAGTCCGAATAGAAGTCTTCAAACCCCAAATAAATCTCATAGCTTTCTGTTCTTCGGTCCTCACAAGATAGTCACAATACCGGGCTAATTCTGTGAACTTAGCCGAGTACTGAGCTATAGACAACAAACCTTGCTCCAAGTTGAGAAGCTCGATCTTCTTTCGGTTCTGATCCACTACCGGAATAAAATGCTCTTTGAACTTCCGCACAAACAATTCCCATGCATACACTGTGTGAGTGTCATCCCAACTCGCTTTAACTCCTTTCCACCAATGCTCGGCGGCACCCACAAGTTTATAAGCCGCGAACCGGACTCTATCCTCATCCATGCACCCAAACACATCATAAATTTTCTCCATAGACTCAATCCATAGTTCGGCCTTCTTCACATCGGGCTCACCGTCGAACTCCCTTGGTTTTAGTTTCAGAAATTGTTCCAACCCGTATCGCGGAGGTGGCACATGCTCCTCTCTTGGCCCTTGGTCATGAATTGCCTTCATGGCCGCCTCAAACATGCCTTGGAACATGGCACGGTTCTCTTCCCGAAGATCATTCTGATTCTGAGCCCCACTAGAACCTTCACCCGTTCTTCTTCTAGCCATTGGAAACAATTACCTGCATAAAACATCAACCGTTACTCACTCCGAACACAACTACCCTCCTAGGTCATACTAGTCCACCTAGACTTATCCTTAGAGCCAAACCATAGCTCTGATACCAACTGTCGCGACCCCGACCCCGCGGGCCCGGAGTGCGCGAGGTGGACGTCGACTTAAACAATAAACTCTAAAATAATGAAGATAAAAATTTCCCTTTTATACCAAAAGATGTTAACACAAAGTTTTGAAATCCAACTTGAACAACAAAATATAAACTAGTGTGAGCTCCATAAGCTTACACCCAAAATAATAAAATATACAAAATCTAATGACGTCAAGTTTGGTACAACTATTCCCAAAAAGGTTACACATTTATATAATGTAAACCCACCAATAACAACCTGCCCAAAAAGCTCAAACCTCGCGACGTCCTCCTCGTGATCAGCGAGTCTAATCCTTTCCTCCTGGGGGGGCGGGGGGTTAAGGAAAAACAAAGATAAAAGAAAAGGGGGTGAGATAAATCTCAATAAGTTACTAATGCAACTACATGACATGCTATGATGAAATAAGCAATAAACAATAATAAATATCACTTAGCACTTAGCATTTATCAATTAACAGATAGCAGCGGAAATAAACAATTAACAAAGGATATTAGCCAAGGTTTCCCAACTGATATAACCAAATAAAGGTCGCTGCGCAGCTTCAATAATCAACAATCAACATCTTCATAGTAGCATGAAAGCTTGAAGAGAAAACCCCCGGTACCGGAACCAATAACAAAGTAACGTGACACAAAGGGCGGGAGCCATGCCACAAAGTCATGCTCCAAAACGCCTAGCTAGAATACTCACAAAAGGAGCTAGCTCATCCCATTCAAGGCCAATCTGGATGAGGAAAGAAGGACCAATGGGCGATGCTATACTGGACTTGGCTTGTGCCATTATAGCATTATCCATTGCCTGACTCGATACACAAATAACCAGCTGGACTTTCAAATAAAAGCTAAGTAATAAATACTAGCTAAAATAAACAACTAATGATTCCAAAGTAGAGAACCATTCCAAATAAATTACCACAAAGGTAAACCAATCCAAACAACACATCAAAGATGGCCCACATTCCCAAAAACGATGCTTAACCAAATTCCATAACATATTTATTCACAAAGGAACCAAATTCAATTAATAAAGTGTTCCACGATGTTAACTTAAGTTAATCGGAGTAAATAAACTTAAACTAGGAAGCCACGGAGCCTTAAACAAGCAAAAGGCAAAAATCTGGAACAGGGGGCGGGCGGGCGCCTGGAAGGGGGCAGGCGGGCGCTTATTTGACCAGAAGGTCTGGCCGCTGGAAAAAGGTATGTAGGCGGGCGCCTGGTTCAACCCAGGCGGGCGCCTGGTCTACGGGCTGGGAGGATTCAGCAGCTGGGTTCTTCAAGGATTCTTACCATTTTCACAAATTCTCAAAATCAAACACAACCAAGCTTTCCACCAAGCATAAACATGAACCAAAACAACATAACAACTAGAAAGAGACCTAAATCTCATCATCTATCAACCCAAACTAAGATCAAATCCCAACATTCATCAAAATCACCATTTTTAACCAAAAACCAAAATAAATTTCAAATAAATCTCAAACTCAATCAAACATCAAATGTATCAACTAAAGCATTACATGAACATGAAATGAACACTTTAGCATAAAAATGGGGGAAAAGCAACTTACCCGGATTTTCTCAAAGGTGACGGAACTCGAAATTTCTTAGCTTCCTACGACCCTATCGACGATCTAAACACTTTTCATAAAATGAGAAAAGATGAGAGGAAGAGGAAGAAAATGAAGAGAGAAGGGAGAGAAAAACTTACCCAAAACCAAGGAGAGAGAGAGAGTGTTTGCTGGGAAATGAAATGGGTGAGGGAGAAAGAGAGGGAGTAGGGAGAAGATGATTATTTTCAAACTTACACTTAGACCCCCTCCCCACTAACTACACTAACTCTAATACTTCCTACTAACAACTAAGACCAAATAATACTACACTAGCACAAATGACCCAAATAAAATGCTAGGCCTAAATTATTATAACACATAAAATGCACACATAAATTATTAATTAAATAATAATTTAAACAATTAAATAATAAATAAATAAATAATTAAATATTTATTATTAGAAAATAGAGACGGGTTTTCGGGTCGTGACATTAGAGATGTGTTTTGATTTTCTTGAGATCTCAGTTGAATTTTCATGGTGGGTTTTGTGTGTGTGTGTGTGTAATGGGGAAGAATATGAATTGGGAAAGGGGAGATAAAATGACTAAAGTACCCCTTTAAAAGTCATGTGCATAGCACATGGATTTGATTTCGTTAAAAAATTAACGATTTGTTAGTTTTTATACCTAATTACAACAAAATGACAAAGTTAGGAATCAGATTGGCACAAATCAAAATTTAGCTACGATATTGCAACAGTGTGTAAAACTCAGGTTACCAAATTGCAATTCGCCCTTTTTTTATAACATTGTTGAAGTTTTGGGATGGACAATACTATTTGCATAAAAGCTTATTAAACTTTCTATCTACTTTGTTAATTTTCGTCTTCTGCCTTTAATTTTGGATCCACATTGCAGTAGACAGATTTCGAACCGCTCCAACGCAAGCTTAGGCGTAATGCTCTAACGAGTAAAAACGAGACAACGTTTGTAAACGTTTTGGTACACCATGTAAAATGTGCACTACTCAATGTAAAAACAGTTTCGTAAAAAGTGGAGTTAACACTTTTATTTTTTGTTTTTCACGTTGGATAGTGAACGTTTTACATTGTGTATCAAAACGTTTTGCAAACGTTGTCTCGTTGCAGCGTTGAAGCTAATTACATTAGAGTGGTTCCGGACCCACAGTAAACAGAAAGCAATAGATCCCCAATTGCAAAAATTGACCCATTAAATCACCCATTACAGTAACGGATGAATTTGATGGGAGGGTAGTTCAATTTATCAGTGAAAGAAGTATCATGAGCTTAAAAGCAAAACCAGAACACACGTATTTTCCATTAAAACATATCAAATGATGATTTTACAATGTAAGACAAAAATTTATATGAGAACACCATGACGCGTCTCATGGTAGAGACGGGTCATTTTTGACTCATGATCCGGATCCATGACCCACGGGCATTTTTTTTAAAATTTTTAGTTTGCCAAAAGTAATAGTTACTATAACTAAATGTAACAAACGTGTTACTTATATATAACAATATGTACTTTGTATACATAAAAGTAATACATATATACAGAAAAGTAACAGTGTTTTTTTTATGTTTTCTTCGTTTACCAAAAGTAATACTTACTATAACTAAAATGTAACGAACGTGTTACTTATATGTAACAATGTTTATACATAATTATAACACATATGTATTGAAAAGTAATAATTCAACTATTTAAACTTTAGAACTAAAAACACTTGTGTTAGTAATATTGTAAAAATAGGAAAGTAACAATTTTATAAATTAATGTTACATTTTACTTGTATAATAACATTGTAAAACAGTTACGTTTACTTGTATAATAGTATATCTATATGTTTTCAAATAATAAGTTACAATGAGTTCAATTTATCATGATACATATAAAAGTATTACATTATCTATAGAAATATGTTACAATTTCATTTACTAAATTATTACATTTACTTGTACAAATAATTACATTCATGTATATTAGTTGTTATTTTTTAAATGTTACTTTCTTTCAAAAAATAAAATCAAAATACTCAAAAATAAAAAATATTATGGAAAAACACTATTACATTTCAGTATAACGATAATTACGTTTAGTTATTGATAGTGTTACACGTATTTATTATTAGTATTACAGTTGAAAGATGAGTAAAATGAGCTATTTTTTTTTTTTTTTGTAAAACTGGTGTTACATTTACTTATAAACAATGTTACTTTATAAGTAACACAGTTGTTACATTTAGTTATACTAAGTATTACTTTTGGCAAACGAAAAAAACAGTAAAAAAAAATAATATATAAAAACTTAAAAAAAGGGGGGGGGGGAAACGATTTTTTTTCTGGGGTTTTTTTTTTTTGCCAATGGGTCGCTGCCACGTGGCAAATTCAAGAACCATCTCTGTTTCTGTTGCAGCAACCTTGATATTATTCTCAGATCTGTTTCAAGTTTACATAAATTGGGAATTTCTTTTTTTTCCGGTTTTTTTAACGATCTTGGCTTTGATTTGGGACTTGGAATTTAAAATTTGAGATTTTTCAGATTTGTGTTGGCTTGTAAACTTTCGTAATCTGTCAAATTTGGTGATGGTGTTGAATTCGAAATTTAAAAATGAAGCATCATTGATTTTTCAGATTTTTCAAGTTTGGTTATGGTGTTGATTGGTGGTGATGGTGGTATGATTTTAGGGGTGATGGTGGGTGAACAGTGGGTAACGGTGGTGTTGGTGTTGGAGATGATGAGGATGAGGATGATTAAGAAGATTTGGGATTTTTTTAACAAACTACTAAAGTGACTAAGAAAATGTAATTTCGTCAATTATTTAACAAATATATTAAGTATTTAACGAACATTGATTTTATATATCAAAACAACGTAGTTTCCATAGTCAACAAAATCCAGTTGGACAATTTTTTTCCACATAGTCAATTTTACTTGCTAACTAGGATGCCTAGTAAGCAATTCTGTTAAAATTTGGACGGAAAGATGACAGAGTCCAAATATTCACTCATTTTTCTCAAGTACGAGGGCAAATATGGCAATTAACTTTTATAAGGGCATATCTGCGTCCTTAACTTAAGTACAGAGGCATATTTCTATATTTTCCGCAAACTTTTATCAATTTCAATGTAAAAGTCATTGAATGCAAATATATTTAATACTCTTTTACCAAAAATATCTTTAATTAATTACTCATTTTTTATGATAAGTTCACATTTATTACATAAGTATTTAATATGAGGATTTATTAGTACTCCCTCCGGTCCAAAATAACTGTCACTTTTGAGCCAAAAAATTTTGTCCAAAATAACTGTCACTTTTGAGCTAAATGTCTTTCTTACCCTTGCTTTGAAACTTGTTTTGGTTTATTAATTGTCTTAGTTGTGAGACATTAGTGTAGTAATTATGCATATTTAATAGGAGTAAAGTTGACACTTTTATCACTAAATCATGATATTAATTGATTTCCTTAAGAATTGTGCAAAAGAAAAAAAAGACAGATATTTTGGACCGGAGGGAGTAATTTTTAACATATTTTTATATAAAATTGAAACAATTAAATAACATTAACTACATTTTTGATAAATGTGTTTTTGACTTTTTTTTGGCTTATTATAATAAAAGCCGTAGGGAGTACAAGCTACAAAGATGGAAGAAATAAAAGAAAGCTGACCCAATTTCCGAGTGTCCATTAAACACCGAATGGAGTACTCCCTCCGTCCTAGTTAAATGTTTTTAGTTTGGCTTTGCACGCTTATTAAGAATTCAAGGCAAATTTGAGTCGAGAATAATAGTGGGTGGAGGATATAATTGTCCCTTCATAAAGCAAATGAGTGAAAAGTAGATAGGTAAGTGGTGGGTTTTTTCTAATATATTGAACTTTATGAGGATAAGATTGTCCAAAACACTATTCATCATTTGCCATTTAAGGAATAAAGCAACTAAAAACCTTAAACTGAGACATACTAAAAAGGAAAATAAAAACCTTAAACTGAGACGGAGGAAGTATAAAATAACTTCACCAAATTGCTTTTGAAAAATAAATTCACCAAAAGTGAAATAGTGACATGCCAAAGGATTCAAATTGCCCTGTATATTGAGCAATTAAACAACCACCCGTACTTACTCCTATCACATTAACCTAGGAGCCGGCCATTGCGAACCACCACCGAGAACAAAGCCGCCACCCAGGGCCGGTCCTAGTAGGGATGACCAAACACGGTTCCGGTTCGGAACCGCCGGTTCCGGTTCGGCTTTTATGTGAACCTTAACCGGCCATTGGTTACACGGTTCGGTTTGTCACAATACGGTTCCGGTTCGATTCCGGTCCGGTTCCACGGTTCATTTTTGATGGTTTTTTAAACGGTTAATTCTGATGAAACTGTTAGAAATCGGTCAAAAAACACATTTTTATTATTTTCATTCACTGATTTTGGCAAAAAAATCAGTCAACACAACTTTTCTTGTCAACTTTCCATTAGTAACGGTTAATTCTAATGAAACTGTTAGAAATCTAATGATTTTGATGGTTTTTTAACGGTTTTACTGACATTTCAGACGGTTCCGGTTCGCGATTTGGTTGGGCGGTTCGGAACCGCCGGTTCACGGTTTTTGGGGGGTTGAACCTTAACCGGCCCTTATCCAAAACGGTTCCGGTTCCCACGGTTCCGGTTTTTGTGGCGGTTTATGGCGGTTACGGTTTTTTCGGTTCCGTTCCGGGCCGGTTCGACGGTTCCGGTCCGGTTGGCCATCCCTAGGTCCTAGCAGTTCGTAGGCCCGGGGCAAAGTAAACTAATAGGCCCCTAAAGAATTAATATTTTGTACAAAACTCAAATGATTTTCTTTACTATTATTAAAATAGAATTATATTCTAACTAATTTTTATACGTATTATTATGTCAGTATCGTCTGTTTCTTTACATGAATTTGGTCAAAAGTTTCATGGACTACCAGGAATATATCATACTCCATTCTGTCCCAAAATAAATATTAATTTTTTTTTTTAATATTTTTCTATCAAGAGTATTATTGCACAACAAATTGAGTATGCATTTTGAGACAAAAATATTGTATAAATTTACACTTACAGTATACTATGGAAAAAAGGGAAGGTAGATTACTGTTAGTGGCCCTAACAAAATCCG
Organism: Campanula takesimana; assembly: GCA_026119855.1. NCBI lineage: Eukaryota > Viridiplantae > Streptophyta > Magnoliopsida > Asterales > Campanulaceae > Campanula > Campanula takesimana. The sequence continues at coordinate 70,828 of JAOWBW010001886.1, forward strand.
TTTTGTCTACTTTGTTTTCTTTTTATTAGTTTTTACCTATCAAAAATTGGAAACCAACATAAATTGCGTTATTTTTTATGAAAGAAATTTGATTTTTCAAAAAAAAAAAAGAGTCTTTAATTGAGACTGGCTAGATATGGCAAAAGGGAAGGTATATTACAGAAGGCATCAAATGGGCCAAAAACTGAGAAATGCAGCATCACTTTGGTAGTAACAATTGATGGGCCTATGCTGAAATGGGCCCAGACTAAACCAAACGTGTTTTAATATTTACTTTCAACAACCCCAAGTCTACAACAGCAGTTAAAGCAAATAAAAAAGCCCAAAATTGGAGGTACATAATACTGGTGCATACTTATGGATGGGCCCCTGGCTGAAGAGGGCCCCGGGCCGTTGCCCAGGTTGCCCCCCACCCCCCCATTGGGCCGGGCTTGCCGCCACCGCCAGTGGGCCCTACATAATATACCGCGACAAATAGGGAAATGAAACTCTTCGTTTGCGGCTCCACCGTGATACACAGCTGATGAGTTTTGCTGCCAAAATTGTGATTAAATGGGCTATTGTGGGCCCCTTCAAAAACCCTTATTATCTCAATCATTGATATCGTTATCTGAAATATGAAGGATGTGGCAGAATCTGCACGCTACAACAGATAAGCGAAATACTTGCTGCAACAATTTTTTTCCCCACTACTAGGCTAAGGTAATTCCATTCAAGAGGTATGCATTTAGGGAGAGAGAAGGAGAGAAATATAGGGAGAGATTTGAGTTTAGAATGAAGAGAGGGATTGTTAGGTTAAGACCGTTTGGCTAATGCAAATTGGAGAGCATCTTCCGAGGGATATGCGGCGGCGACCACCTCCATTGTTCCACTTCCACATATTATGGCCTCACTTTTGTTCTTTTTATTTATTTTCGTATTCCCTACTTCTCATGCTATTCCACCACTTTTGAACTACTTGTATTAATAACACTCACATTATAATACTCCGCTCCATGTCCAAATTTAATTTATAAGATATTTTGGCTGATTAATTATACAACTAAATCACATGTATGCATAAATAGTTCTATTATTTACTTCTTAAACATTTAGGCTAGTTGGTTTTAAAAAAACATTTAGTCTAGTAATTTCTTTTAATAAATAAATATTTATGGACAATTTTTTTGAAAATAATAATTATTTAAAAACATTTTTTTAAAAATAACATTCGTTTAGAGAGGAGGGAGTAAATAATTATCTTTACATTGCCAAACTCTCCTTATTTTCATAAGTCTATATAGGCTTTGTATTAATGAGAAGCACATCTGAATGGATTCGTGATAATTACAATGTGTAACTTTTTGGATACTGGCGGTTCATTTCGGTCGATCAGATCACATTCACTGAATTGTTTATTTATTCCGAACTTATAAAAGCCTGAAAAATGCCCTCTTTCAATTGGGAATTTAGTTGATTATGTTCCCATTAGATTGTGAATTTCATTTGCATGAAGCTTTGAAGTCTTTAACCTTGATTTCTAACAAGTAAATACGAGTAGAATGGAAAGTGGAAGAATCATATGAGAGTGACCAAAGTAGTAAAAGGAACTCAAAATATGCAAGAAAAGAATTGCTTTGTGTGCGAGTTTATTCTATTATGCTATAGGAAGGAGAATAAAAACTAGCCAGTGCATTATCCATTAAAAAAAAATTTGAGACTATTGCACTGATGAGCTTGTTGCTTCGCATCATTGTAAATGATCGAGCAAAAAATGAGATCAATAGTGCCGGATCCAAGGTTGGATATCTGGAATGTCTTGCTTAGCCTGAAAAAGATGAACAAATGTGAACTGGGTCGGGGCTTCACCGGCGAAGACCCTCCGGCGTGAGAATAAGTTAGATGTTCTTGAGAGAAAAAACTGGGAAAGGAAAGAGAGCTCGGAGAGAGATCTTCACCTTTCCAAATGAGGTTGAGGTGCCTATTTATACCACAAAATAGATGCCTTGTCACCTAGATTCCCTCCCTCAAATCTAGGGATTTGGATCTATCCATAAGGGTGAGTCACTTTGTCCGTACTAGGGCAACAGTTCTAGAAGCCGCTAATGGGCCTTTGTGACGGATTGGCCAGGCCTCTGGTCTCTATATTTATGGCGGATATTGTCAAATTCCCAGTCCAGCTCGTTTACACCGAGCAGAGGTACGCCGAGGTCCAACCTGCGAAGTGAGGCGTGCTCGTTGATAAGACCGAGCATCGCAGACCGGACCGGACCCGGTTCAAAGCCAGTACAAGCGAGTTCGACCGCGTCGAACCGGATAAGCCCGCAAGCTAGTAAGCCCGAGAGATCCGGGCTTCATGATAATCATAACCGGGTAGCTCTGCCTCCCGCTATTCTTAGGGTCCCGCGTTGAGCACTCAACCTCATGCCCGGAGACCGCAGCAGCCAGCTGTCGCAAACGTACCACAAACGTTACCTGTTCGTACCTGACATACCATAACGGTTGGTGGTGGAACCATGTTTCCCTGACAACACGCCACGTTCCCAGCCACTCCCCTGGCCGAACCAATGAGGACCTGCCGCGTGTCCATCCGGTACAAGGGCGGTTAGTACCTTAAACCTACCTCCTTCTTCTACTCATATAAATGCTTCTATCCGCCCCCATGGGCCAGGTACGTGCTCTATCCTACTCACACACACAAGGCTTTCACAAGCTTTCTACTTAGGTTTTCCTCAGAGATCTTACTCTCACACCGGAGGGCCTAAGCCGGATTCCAACGCGGCCTTGGTCTTAACGGTGTTCTTGTTTGTGTTGTGATCAGGATCAAGAGACAGCTATATTGGAGTTCTACTTCCGTGACCCCAGAAATCTAGGGCGTCATCAGTGGTTCCATTGCCGGGAATCGAAAATCTTCCCAGTACAATCTTCTTGCTTCGTTTGCTTTTCCAATCTAATTCGTTTCAAATCCTCATCTAGCTCTTCCGTTTTTCACGTTTCCAAAAGAGTACCCCGTCTTTTCTGTTGATTCTTGACATACGAAATCTTCGCAATGACTGGGAAAGAAGTAAACCCAAATGCTAGCCCTTCGGGACAAGTGCCCCAGGGATCAGTTTTTGCCAGGTTGGGGAATAAGACTCTTAGTGGCAACTCCTATACCCCCTCTCAAAGGGCAAGGAGAGAGGCAGATCTGAGAGATCGTATAGAAACTTCCAAAGCTCTCAAAACTCAAAAAACCCCCGTTACTCCCCTCACCCCTGATCAAATCCAAAAGAAAATCCAGATCCTCACAGATAGGCAGAACCTGGTAGAGGAGGGGCTACAGTTGAATCTAGCCCTCGAGGAGCTGTTCAATGCCGAGGCCAATGCTAGAAGCCCCCCTGAAAAATCAAAAGCCCATGATCTGACGAGCTCCAAGAGCAGGGCCAGTAGGATTGTAGGAGGAAAAAGGCGGACAATCCTCGTAGATGATGACGAGGAGAGGGGAGAAGAAGGGGAGAGTGACGAGGGAGAATCACAGCCCAGAAAGACAAGAGGCCAATCTAAAGGAAAGGCAATTGTTAGAAATGATGATATAATTACAGAAACCGTAAAAAGGGCTAAAACGGGGGACATAATGGATCAAAAGTTCCAAAGAATGATCGCGGAGCTATGGGAGTCCAAGCAAAACGTAACAAAGTGCGTTGGACCCATGGACGCTTTCGCATCATGGATCAGTGATTCCCCGATCCAAAGAGGAAAGGTGCCCACGCTAGACGCGTATGACGGCTCATCTAACTCAAAAAGCCATGTTGGGCGATTTGAAGGGCAGATGGCCCTATTCTCAACAGATGAGGCCGTGAAGTGCAAAGCCCTCGCCTCCACCTTTAAAGGGAAGGTATTGGGGTGGTTATTGGCCCATAAACCACGCTCTATCTGCAGCTACGAGCAATTGCGGACTTCGTTCTTGAACTCGTTCGCGGGCGCGAGGGAGGCCGCAAGACCAAAATCGGACCTGTGCGGCGTTAAGCAATACCCCGGGGAAAACACAAAGGCATACATCACTCGATTCCGGAAAATGACCGAGCAGATTGTGGATCTAACAAGGAACGACATCGAGCTATGCTTCCTGGGGGGATTAACATCCCATACTTTGAGGCAGGAGTTTGCTTGCCGAAAGCCCGAGGGAACAGAAGAGATGTATAACAGGGCCATCGCTATGGCCGGAGTAGAGCCCGCATTTATGGCCGATGCCCGCAGGAGCGTAAGGGAAAGAATCGAGCCCGCTCATGACCCCCGTCATCACTCAGGCTACTCGGGAAACAATGGTGGCCAAGGTAGAGGCAGACCAAGAGGCATGCCCAACTTTAAAAGAGGCAATGACAGTGCTTTCACCCCTTTGATCGCACCGAGAACTGAGATATTGCGGGCAGAAGCTTTGCCTCCACCACCTCCACTGGAGAGAAAGCCTTACGAGGCGAACAAAAAGAAATGGTGTGGATACCATGAAAGCCACGGGCATTCTACCGATGACTGTTTCCAGCTGAAGAAAATAATACAACAAAGGTGGAGGGCGGGGAATTAAAGAAATGGATCACGGGGTCCAGCAATAAAGAAGAAGCCCCGCGGGGAAATATTCAATACGTCAGAGACAATGATGCAGACGGGGAAGGACGTTATGACATCCAGTACATAGGAGAGGAAGCCCCAAGCAATACCCAGCTTTCCGCCCAGATCAGACGACTGGAAAAAGTATTCCTGATACCCACCTATCCGCCCGAGCAAGAAGAAATGATCGGTTTCAGAAGAAGTGAACTGGCATCTACCCTTTTCCATTCAACACAACCGTTAACAATCAAGATGGCTATTGGTAGAGAGGATATTGGAAGAGTCCTCATTGATACCGGGGCTTCACGGGACATACTTTACTTCCATTGTTTAGAAGAAATGGGGATGTCTGAGGCGCACTTAACCCCATATGCGGGCTGTTGGAAGGGTTCACGAATCATACGGTCTACGCAAAAGGGACCATTGACTTCGAAGTAACCATTGGAGAGAGGCCGTTCGAGAAAACAGCCCGCGTCATGTTCATGGTGATCGATCTGAAATCCCAGTACAACGCAATCTTGGGAGTGACCGCTCAGGCCGCCCTAGGATCGTCGCATCAATCCCTCACCAGAAAATCAAGTTCAGTACCCCTGCCGGGATCGCGTGTGTAGAGAATAAGCCCGAGCTCTTCCTCAAAGTAATAGAGAGGAAGAGGAAGGAAAGCGCAGCAAAGCAAAGACTGGTAAGCCCGAGGGGGGGCAAAAAAGGCCAAAGCAAGTGAAAAAGAGGTCGCAGGAACGGCCTTGATCGGGTCGTTATCTTTCCACTCCACAAGGGCAGAATTCAAGCGGAGCAGGAGAGCCCGCCGTATAGCCGCGAAAACCGAGCACATCAATATCGTAATTGATTCACTTCATGACCGAGAGGTTGCAGATATTCGCCCTAATGATGCTTTGGAAGATGTGGTCATAAATCCGGCATACCCTGAGCAGACAATAAAGGTCGGGCTAGAGATCCCCGCGGAGGAAAGGAAGGTGTTGATAGAACTGTTGAGAAGAAGCCTAGACGTGTTCGCCTGGACCGTAGAGGACATGGAGGGGATAAGCAGAGAGGTGATCGAGCACGAACTAAATATCGACCCCACATTTACCCGGGTCCTCCAGAAAGAAAGATACTTTTCACCGGAGAAGAAAGCGGCGATCAAAGTCGAGGTAGATAAGCTTCTGAAAGCAGGAATCATAAGCCCGATCAAATATCCGAAGTGGTTAGCCAATGTCGTCATGGTAACCAAAGCAAATGGAAAGTGGAGAATGTGCGTGGATTTCACCGATTTGAACAAGGCCTGCCCTAAGGATTGTTACCCTCTTCCCCGGATCGATCAATTAGTAGACTCTATCGCCGGACATAGGGTATTAAGCTTTATAGATGCGTACTCGGGCTATCATCAAATCAAAATGAGGGAGGCCGATGTTCCATCATGCGCTTTCTATGCCGCGGGCAAAACCTACACGTTTAACAACATGCCGTTTGGCCTCAAGAATGCGGGCGGTACGTATCAAAGGATGGTAGGAATCGTCTTTGATGATCAATTAGGCCGGAACCTGGAGGCTTACATCGACGATATGGTTATCAAGACCAAGGAGACCTCTCACGACGTTGATGTGACAGAAACCTTCACCAGCCTTCGGAGAAATAATATGAAACTTAACCCATCCAAATGCGCCTTTGGAGTAAAGGCAGGGAAGTTTTTGGGCTTCATGGTGAACCAGAGAGGGATAGAGGCAAACCCGGAGAAGATCATGGCGTTAATAAACATGCAACCCCCAGATGTATTAAGGAGGTACAGAAGCTGAATGGCCGCATCACGGCCCTGGGGAGATTCATCGCCAAGTCAGCGGAAAAATGCCTACCTTTCTTTAAAACTTTGAAAGGAGGAAAAAAGGAGGGTTTTGAATGGAACGAGGACTGCCGGAATGCTTTTGAGCAGATAAAAGCTTACCTGGGAAAGCCGCCGCTGTTGAGCAGCCCCGTTTTGGGTGAAGAACTCTACATTTTCCTGGCCGCAACAGATCATGCTGTGGCTGCGGTTTTGGTAAGGGAAGAGGACGACCTTCAGAAGCCCGTGTACTATGTCTCCAAGGCATTATCTGCGGTAGAAGGGCGCTACTTGAACATTGAAAAGGTGGCTTTCGCCTTGCTTATAGCCGCTCGGAAGCTGCGGGCATACTTCATCGCCCACCCAATCACGGTTTATTCGGACACCCCGCTGAAGAAAGTGCTCCATAAGCCCGAATCCTCGGGAAGAATGCTGTCATGGTCTATAGAACTGACTGAGTTCCAAATAACTTACTCCCCGCGAAAGACCATCAAGGCACAAGCACTGGCGGACTTTGTGGCAGAAACAACGTTTGAAGTAAAGGAAAGCGAAGCGGACAAAGTCCAGCCCGATAAGGCAAAGATAAGACGGGGCAAGAAGGCTGTGAATAATGAAGAAAGGCCAGAGAATGTTGGTCGTTAAGCGTTGACGGATCCTCCGGAAAAACCGTTAGTGGCGCCGGAATCCTATTGATCGCCCCGGAAGGTCAAAGGTTTAAACGAGCCTTAAGGTTCAAGTTCGCGGTTTCGAACAATCAAGCCGAGTACGAGGCGTTGATAGCGGGCTTGGAATTAGCCCGGGACATGAAGGTCTAAAATTTGATCGTAAAAAGTGACTCACAGCTAGTGGTAAATCAGGTCAAAGGGGAATATGAGACAAATCACCCGGTGCTGCTCAAATACAAGGAACTTGTAGCAAACCTGTTGGGGGAATTTGAGTACCACGAGCTGACCCAGGTTAACCGGGCTGAAAACTCCGAGGCGGACTTACTTTCAAGAATCACAAACGAAGACATCGCGAAGCTCAGTGTGGATTTTTGGATAGAATTTACGGAACGCCCGGCCATCGACAGGGTAGAGATTCACCAGATAGGGGAGCCTGAGAAGGATTGGGTAGACGAGATTATGGAATACATAGAAAAGGAGATCCTTCCCAGCGATCCGAATCGGGCAAAGGTTTTGAGAAGACAAGCCGCCAGATACACGATCATTGATGGCGTACTTTATCGGAGATCCTTCACCAAACCGCTGCTGAGGTGTGTCAAGTCCGAAACAGTCACCAACTTGTTATACGAAGTTCACGAAGGCGTGTGTGGAGGACATCCCGGTGCCCGGACATTATCCGATAAAATCAGATTCCTCGGGTATTACTGGCCACAATGAAAAAAGATGCAGAGGAATATGTCCGCAAATGTGATCAATGCCAGAGATTCGCCAACATACCAAGGCAGCCATCCACGGAGCAGAGCCTGGTAGTCCCAACTTGGGCATTTGATATGTGGGGGATTGATCTGATTGGGCCTTATCCCAAAGCGCCCGGCGGAGCGCAAATGGTAGTGGTCGCAGTAGATTATTTCACAAAATGGGTAGAGGCCAAGGCACTAACTAGCACGACGGAAGCAAGTATTATCAAGTTCATCCACGACCATATATTCTGCCGGTTTGGTTTTCCCCGGGCTATCGTCTCCGATCATGGACCCCAGTTCCAAAGCAAGTTTACGGCGGAATGCAAAAGACTCAACGTAGAACATCGGCAATCCTCCGTCGCAAGACCGCAGAGAAATGGACAGGCAGAGGCCGCAAATAAGTTGCTTATGACCTCTTTGCACAAAAATTTGAAGGGAAGAAGTGGTCGCTGGATGGAGGAGCTCAGTACTGCTCTATGGGTTGTCCGAACCACAACGAGGAATTCAACGGGAGAAACCCCCTTTTCCCTGACATATGGATCAGAGGCGTCGCGCCCGTAGAGGCAGCCCTACCCACCTACAGGGTCGCCCATTTTGATGAAACGAGGAATGGGAAGCCCGGAGAAAAGACTTAGACCTTCTTGAAGAAAAACGGTTGGAAGCACGGGCAAAGATGGTCAATTATAAACAAAAGGCCAAAATCCATCACGACAAAATGGTGAACAAGAGGTCATTTTCCGTGGGAGACTGGGTCTTAAGAAAAGTTGAAGTCACGGGGAGACAGCCCGGGTATAACAAGATCTCGCCCAACTGGGAAGGGCCTTATCAGATTGCCCGCACAATCAAAGAAGGGACTTACAGACTCCTCACCAAAGAGGGGAAGGACTTAAAGAACGCTTGGCACAGCGACCACTTGAAGAAGTATTACCCTTAAAGATTGTATTTCCCCCTGTCATTAGAAATCCGCCTATTTTCTATCCTATACATTGTAATTTTGATGTACGGCTCTATGAGCGGAAAAAAGACGAAAGATCAATAATATTATGTTTGTCCCATTGAAATGAAAGATCTTTAGGAATCCTCACGAACGATGCACGGTCATACGCCCTCGAGCTAGACCGTAAGCCCACCAAGGGAAATACCGTTGCATGAATGCTCATGAACGATGCGCGGTCATACGCCCCCGAGCTAGACCGTAAGCCCGCCGAGGGAAATACCGTTGTGTGAATCCTCACGAACGATGCACGGTCATACGCCCTCGAGCTTGACCGTAAGCCCGCCAAGGGAGATAATAATGAAAAACAAAGTGTTCATAAAAGAACAATAAATGCTTGGCAATCCCAAGGCAGCCAACAATAAAGGCAATAAGACACAACGAAAGTAAACGGCAAGGAGAAATGGGGATCAAAAGAAGGGCAATTAAATACATTACAAAATCATGTCAAAATGGAATCAAATGTTCAAATTCACGGAATCTAATACTATTACAAAAAGGGCCCCAGGACGCAGCCCGGTTTGATCTTCAGCTGCCCGGCGGCGGGTTGACTTCCACTTCTGGAACAGAATCAGAGGCAGTATGGTCAGCTGTAGAACGAGCCAGAGCTTCAGAGGCTTCGGCTAGAGCGGAGCCAAAAGCTAAAAAGGGAAGAACAATACCTTCAACGAAGGGGCCATTGGGGCCAAATACCTTCTCCAGAGCCGCGGCCAGAGACAAGGCGGACTCATCACCTGTAAACCGCAAGTCATCTATCATTTTGATCAAGGGTTGAACGGTTACAGGTGAAACCGGAGGCAGAGCATTCCGAACCGACTCGGGCAAGGCTTCAAGCTGATGATCGGCAAAAGGCACTAAGGAATGACCATTAAAGCACTCCGGATCTGTGGCCACGATGGAACAAAGGATAGTGATCTCTTGGGCAGTATATTTCCCAGTGGCCGCCAGATTCCGGGCAATAGTATGCACCGCCTGTTCATATTGCTCATTGCCCGCGACGGATAATTTGTCAGAGTACTCTGAGGACTCTTTGAATTCAGCAACCGCCTTGCCCCTCTCCTCCTCCAAGACCCGCTCACGTTCATTCTCATAGCGCATTTGGTCAAGAAGTTTGCCGTCCAGCTCGTCCACTCTGTTGGACAGCTCCGCGGACTTCTTCCTCTCCGCCTCCAAAAACCTCAGGAGCTCAGTATTGCGAGCATCAACACTCGCCTTCTCAGCCTCAGCCCGCTCTTTGGCTTCTCGAGCAGCGGCCAGTTCACTACTTAATTTAGATACCTCCTTGGCCGCGCTAACGACCTCCGCATCTTTACTCTTTAATTCCTGGCCGGCGCTCTCCACAGTCTTGGTCAACTTTTGGACCTCCTCCCTCGCCGACATCAGCTCATTATTCCTCGCCGCGATCACGGCGGCATCAGACTCGTGTTGGGTCCGCAAATAGATAACCTCGTTGGCAATCTGCAAATAACAAAGGTGATTAGACTACGATGCGGAGAGAAGCACGATATATAACCCAAGTCAAAAACGAACCTCGGTCAAGCACAAGCCCACGTTGCCCGCGGCGGCGATAGGATTCGAAGCAGCCAAAACCTTCTGTTGGTAATCTGGAAAATAGAGGCGATGCATCAGCCCATCACCAACATAAGCATTAGCGCTCCGGCGGCTGTGAAGATCCACCCCATACACCTCAGGGGCCTTGGCTATCTTAAGCCCTAACTCCCGGGCGCGCTCTCGATCCTCAATTGACTCCACCGGGAATAGATTGGAGCATAGGGTCCCTCTCGAAGGAGATAAGACCGTAAAATCACCGGAGGAAGAGCCAACCCTCTGATATTTATCCCTCTGCGGGGACGCCGGGTCCACGAGAGCAGGGCGTTTCTTCGTGGGCTCGGCAGCAGACAGACCTACGCCAGAGGTTTGGGAGGAATGGCCGGTTCCAATCACTGATTTACCGCGGCCAGCGCCTTGGCGGGGATTCGGGGGCAGGTTCCGGGTCAGTTGCGGCTGAGAAACCACCGCCCCGGACTTATCAACCTTGTCTGTGACAGGGATCTTGACCCCAGGAGCCTCCACCCTTTTCATGGCATCAGCTCTCCTTTGCTTTTCAAGTGCTGCGGCTTTCCTGGCCGCGACCTTGATTTCTGCGGCGGACTTGGGAGGCATCGTGTCGATTGGGTCTGCGAACAAGAACAACAGTCAGGCGGGTAAAAACAAAGCGAAAGAAGACAAGAAAGATAATACGAAAGTGTACAATGGAAGAGACCGAGTAAACCAGGGTCGGGACAAGTCTCCCCCGAATTACAGGCCGAGCAATCAGAAAGGAAAGCAAATGATTGATGAACTTTCCAATCAGGATCTCGTAACATAGGGGCCATGATGACCCTGGGCTCGGGGCCAGAAATGCGCCTCGGGGCCACCCCGGCGAAGATCAAGAGCTCCTCATCGCTAATAATTGCTGAGACGTCGTAAACTTGAGGAGTCTCCACAACGGACTGGTCGTCCAGGGTAACCCTCTTCGTAAACTGGGCAAGATAGGCCTCCATCGCCGCGCTAAGCTCTCGGCCTTCTTCCGGATCAGGAAAGTTTTGGCGGGACATCGAAATCGGCGCTAAATTGTCAGGACGAGGGAATGGCCAGCCTAAACGGTTCTGAATAACGAAGGGATATCTTTGCCACTGATCGAACTTGTTAGTAGCAGCGGAAAAAATCTTCTCAGACCGCGGTTTGGTCTTTAAGCTCAAGCAGCCCGCAGTGACTTGATGGGTGAAGTAAATATGGAGCGCGGACAAAGAAGGCTCATACCCCAACATGCGGCTTACGACTATAAAGGATACCAGATAGCGAATGGCATTCGGGGTCAAGTCCATAGGCAGGCAATGGGTGAACTCTAGAAATTCACAAAGAAACGGATCCAAGGGAAGGCGCAGCCCGTTTTCAAACTGAGCAGGGTAGAATATGCAGGCAAGGTTCTCGGCCCGGATCAAGGGAGGAGTCATTGATCTCCCACCCATGAGAGACTCGTATTCAATAAGACCGTAGACGAGATAGACTTTGGGGTCGACGCGGAACTGCGACAAATACTCATCACCATCATCCTCCTCGCTTTCGTCCCTCAAACCCGCGCCGGAGCTAGACGCACCTGCTTGACTGGTCCTCCTGTTATCAGGACCCTCAGGAAAGGAATCTACGATCCTAACAGGGGAACGAAGCAAGTTGACCTTGCGAGCAGTATCAGGGGCCAACCTCTCCAGTTGCCCGCGTGAGTCCGACTGAGTATCTGAAGAACCATCTCCCATGACATCCCGGGCAGGTTCATCCAACAAGAATTCGTCGCCATCATCAGCCCGCTCTGAAGCATCCCCGCTGCTGGTTACTTCGATCACCCCAGCACCCACGGAAACGTCGCGGTTATGGCCTTGAACGGGCAGATCGTCATCCAGAGGGACATCCAACCAAGACTGAGCATTAGAGCCGCTTGCAGACACGCGGTCTCCACCTAATCTCACCAACCTTCTAGCGTTACCGGCCATATCTACATTATCGGGGAATCGAGTTAAAACCGCTTTCACAAAAACCCCTAACTGTTCCTCGCCCCCTATTACCCTCATTCTCCCCGAGTCAAAATGAACGGAGGGGCCTGTCTCCCACAGCAGGGGTAGGATCCAAGAGTCCCACTCATAGACTATCCCTATGGTCATAAAAGCATCCCGGGAAAGCCTTTTCCAGGCATTGATCAGGTACCGGTAAATCCCTCCCGTTCGTCGACAACAACCAAAAAGGTCCGGACGAAGCATTCTCCCCAGGTCCAATTCATCCATAATCACAGTCAAAGGTTTTTTCAACAAAACTTTATAAAATCAAAGATGGACCCAGGATTCCTAAGAAAGAGACAAGTTAACCGGTTAGAAATCGGAGATTCGGTGGTTAAAAGTTAAAAGCTTGGTTCGTGATGTTATAAGTTATGAAAACACGGCGTGTTAAGTTTCTACCCCCGATGAACGGTGGAGAGGACCGAAGGCGAAAAGTTAGAAATCAGAAACCAGCGACGAAAATAAAAAGGGAAGCACTACCTGTTAAATCGATCGAGTTAAGGAAACGGAAGAAGCAAATCAACGTCGTTATCAGCGATATTTCTCTCAAGAGCGATGGCCAAAGATTAAAAATGCCGAAGGTCTTGGAGTAAGCCAGTTAGGGTTATTTATATCCCCAGAATGGGTCGGGTTTTAACCAAAGATCCGGAGCGACCCGGCTTAGACCCGGAAAACGAAGAGGCGGGAATCAGCTTTTTTCGAATTTCAATGACGGTTCGCATTTAATGAGCGTGCTCCTTGTCATATCAAGGACCTGACAGCTACGTCACTAGCCTGACTCATGGGGCCCACTGTCCTGTCATCAACCACCATTGTAAGACTCCCGTCCCATGATATTCTGTGCCCGTATTTACTACAGTTTGCTCGGGCCGAGACATGGAAGCGTAACTCCTCGCGCCGCTCATAAATAAGCTGACCCTCGGAGTTAGGGGCCACTGATAAGACCGAGCATCGCAGACCGGACCAGACCCGGTTCAAAGCCAGTACAAGCGAGTTCGACCGCGTCGAACCGGATAAGCCCGCAAGCTAGTAAGCCCGAGAGATCCGGGCTTCATGATAATCATAACCGGGGTAGCTCTGCCTCCCGCTATTCTTAGGGTCCCGCGTTGAGCACTCAACCTCATGCCCGGAGACCGCAGCAGCCAGCTGTCGCAAACGTACCACAGACGTTACCTGTTCGTACCTGACATACCATAACGGTTGGTGGTGGAACCATGTTTCCCTGACAACACGCCACGTTCCCAGCCACTCCCCTGGCCGAACCAATGAGGACCTGCCGCGTGTCCATCCGGTACAAGGGCGGTTAGTACCTTAAACCTACCTCCTTCTTCTACTCATATAAATGCTTCTATCCGCCCCCATGGGCCAGGTACGTGCTCTATCCAACTCACACACACAAGGCTTTCACAAGCTTTCTACTTAGGTTTTCCTCAGAGATCTTACTCTCACACCGGAGGGCCTAAGCCGGATTCCAACGCGGCCTTGGTCTTAACGGTGTTCTTGTTTGTGTTGTGATCAGGATCAAGAGACAGCTATATTGGAGTTCTACCTCCGTGACCCCAGAAATCTAGGGCGTCATCACTCGTGAGGACAAGTTAAAGGGCCTTCGGCATTGTTAATCACGACCCCCAATAGTTCAGCTCAGTGGAACGGGCCGAGCTCGTTCAAGGAATTTGGAAGGCATGGCGGTGAGTGGAACACGACTTAGCCTCTGATCGGTTCCCATATGACGTTTCTAACTCGGCTACCAGTTAAGACCGAGCTGAGTAACAAGGAAAGCGACCAGCCGGTCCAACTCAGTCAGGTTCGGGCAGATGAGCGGAGTACCCATATATCCCAAGTCGGGTTATTCCTTTCAGTAAATTTGAATTGGAGCCACATTTTTTTGTTAAAATGAATGAGTGAGAATAATAAAATTCTCGATTGGTTTCATATACTACCCAATTAATTTTGATTGCACTACTCAATAAATCACTCCGCAACTGTTGTCCCTATTATAAAATTTGTCGGCAATTAGTATACTCACTCACACAACAAATTGAGAATGGGTATATGTGCTTTGGTGGTGGTATATTCTTTGCTCTATGTTTTGGCGTTGGTAGCTGTATTAAAGCTAGAAGCTCAATCTTTAGATTGTTAATTGTTAAAATTATACTACCTCCCTAGACGTGTCCAAAATCTAACCGGAACCGGCTAACCGGAGGTTTTTTAACGGGTCAAAACCGGTCAAACCCGGCTAACCGGTTAACCGTGAACCGTCTCAACCGTCAACCGTATTTTCAAGGTTCGGTTAAGGTTAGTCCATTTTGATAACCGTCAACCGGCGGTTATAACCGGGAAAACCGCTAGTTCAACCGTCTATACTAACCGTCAGTTTCTTACCATTTTCGAGTTAGTTTTAAGAATTACAGTCAGTTTTTTTAAACAATTTCAGTCAGTTTTTTAACGATTTCAGTTAGTTTTCTAACAAAATTGGTGTTTTTATTTCATTTTCAGTTAGTTTCTTAATGATTTTTAGTCAGTTTTCTAACAAAATCCTAAAAAACTGTTTCTTTTTAAAATTAAAAAAAATAAATAATTGAAAAGGTCTCATAACCGGGTTAACCGGCGAAACCGGGTTAACCGGTTTAACCGTTAACCGGATAACCGTAACCGGATGTGGCGGTTAGAAGGTTACTCCACGGTTAGGGATTACCGGTAAAATTAACCGGCGGTTATAACCGGCTAACCGGCGGTTAACCGGCATGGACACGTCTCTGTCCTTAAATGAGTGTCCAAATTTCATTTTAAGAGACACTGAAAATCTCAACTTTGTTGTACAATTTGGTAGCAAATATTCATATATAATCTTGTAATCTCCTTTCCAAACATTTAGTTTTGCACGTATAAAGAAACACGTGAAAAAAATTCCGAAAAAAAAACATTTAGGGACAAAGTTATGTTCCAAAAAGACACTCATTTTGGGACAAAGATTTCTTGAAAATGGACACTCATTTAGGGACAGAGGGAGTAAGTGATAATTATATGTTGCATGATTGTGGATGTTTGAGATTTTTTTTTCTATAATTTAAGTACATTTATTTTAAGAAATTAACCCACAAATTCCAACGCACACCCTATATTAATTCAAAATGAAAAGGTAGAATGCCATATCTGGGTAAAAGGAGATTCTTCGGTTAGAAGTTGATGTCAATATTGGTTAGGGATTTATAATCTCCTTTAGCTACACAAATTTGTTAATATATGTATAAATATTGGGCAAATTCTTGGAAATGGCGGCCGCACCACGTGCGGCGGGTTACCCACGGGTCGGCCCGCCCGTTTCCATGCTCTACCCGCCCGGATTTTTTTTTTTTTTTTTTTTTTGAAAGCGACATCTGTCCTTTTTTAAAAAAAAAACCCAATAACTTTAAAATGTTATATCTTGAGATTTATAAGTCAAAAAAAATATTTAAAAATACCGTTGTGTTCGTCTCGACGAGACGAATAAAACTACATAGGTCATGATATGGTTTGATTTTTTTTTTTTAAACATTTTTCACACATAAAAAGTTTGATGTGCTTGCCAGCTGAAATGTAACACTCTGTTCTGATAAAAGTAACACTTTCATCTTCAAAAAGTAACCCTTTTTCTACTGTCAAATGTAACATCAATTTTACAAAAAAAAAAATGAGTTTGCATTTCAATTGTTACTTTCTCAATAAAAAATTGTTACATTTCATATATAATGTTACATTAAGGAATATAAACTGTTACAATTGAGAAAAAAAATGTTACATTCATTTTTTATAAAATGTAACATTAGTTTAGTTGTCAATCCTATGTTATTTTCGGAGAAAAAAAGTGTTACATTTGAAAAAATGAGTGTTACATTCCCTTATAAAAAGTGTTACATTAATTTAGTTGTCAATCTTTATGTTATTTTTATCTATTGTAGCAAAATTGTGGTACATTTTTTTTTTAAAAGTGTTACATTTGAATAAAAAAGTGTTACATTTTGTTATAATAAGTGTTACTTTTGTTGAAGGCAAAAAAGTATGGGTGGTACATTTGAAAAAAAGTGTTACATTTGAAAAAAGAATGTTACATTCCTTTATAAAAAGTGTTACATTAATTTAGTCGTTAATTTTTATGTTATCTTTAATCTATTGCATCAAAATTGTGGTACATTTTTGAAAAAAAAAAGTGTTACATTTGAAAAACAAAAGTGTTACATTTCGTTATAAGAAGTGTTATTTTTGGTGGGAGTAAAAAATGTTGTGGGGAAAAAAAAAAAAAAAGGTATGTGGGCGGCGCCGCATGGAGTGCGGCCGCCTCACACAAGACCAGCTCTAAATATTGACAAATTAGTACTGATGCCACAGTTTTTTGCTTCAATATCTAGGACCGAGATTTTATTACGCCTCATCGCAGTACACAATTCGAATATAACTAATTTCAATAATTATATTATACTCCTTCCGTCTCAGTTTAAGGTTCTTATTTTCTTTTTTTGGTATGTCCCAATTTAAGATTCTTAGTTGCTTTATTCCTTAAATGGAAAAGTATGAACAGTGTTTTGGATAATTTTGTCCTAATAAAATTCATATATTACCAAAAAACCATCACTTACCTATCTACTTTTCACCCACTTACTTTATGAATGAAATCCTCCACACACTACTATGTTTGACCTAAATTTGCCTTAGTTTATTAATAAGCGTGCAAAGTCAAACTAAGAGCCTTAAACCGGGACGGAGGGAGTAACAATACTGTCACAATGACTGATATCTCTCTGACAACAGTTCCAAATCCCTTGGAACATCTTAGATGCCAAGAAAGAATCATTCAAACTAAACTCTCAAACATTAATAAGAATCTCTTAACTTGAAATAGTCACCCTCCCTCTCTTTACCCTGTCTTCAAGCTAAGCATATACATATTAATTAATACTCCATCTGTTCCGAAATAAAAGTCTTCGTTTTTTCATGTTAGCAAGAAAAAACTTTGAGCAATAATTTTAAGTTAATGTAATCATTTTAATAAAAATTTAAAATTTGTTATTGATATTATTTATATTGGTGTATCAATAACAAGTATTTCAATTTTATTAGAATAATTAAATCAACCTAAATTTATTGCTCAAAGTTCTTCGTACTAATGTTTGAAAAACGGCGATATATATTTCGGGAAAGAGGGAGTATGATAGAACTCACCATTAACCATTTTATTAAGGAATCACATTTCTTTCAAGAACACACCAATGGAAATTCCCCAATATCTTTAGCCTCCAACAAGCAATCACAAAGCAAGAAAGTAGTCAGATGGAAAAAAAAGAGAGAAGGAATTTTAATAAAAAGAAAAAGGAAAACTTGAAGGCAGGACATTCTCTTAAAAGTTAATCATAACAATATTATCCACTTTTTTGTTCTATATAAAACAACTGAAGAACAACCAAAACTTCACCATTCTGAAAAACAAACACTTTGATCATCGATCGATCACTCGAAAATGGCCACCACTGCATCCACACAAGCATCACGTCGGCCATCCTCGAGGATCGTGAGACTCATAGCCATAGTCTTACTAGCCCTAATAGTCCTCGTCGGTCTATCTTTCCTCATCATTTGGCTAGTAATCAAGCCCAAAAAACTAGTCTACTCAATAGAAGACGCAACGATTCACGGGTACAACTTAACAAACAACCACCTAACCGCAAGGTACAACTTCAATGTACGAGCGCACAACCCTAATTCTAGGGTTTCCATTTACTACGATAAAGTTGAAACCTCGGTCACTTATGATGATCAGAAAGTGGCTTATGGCACTGTGGATCCCTTTTTTCAACCGCGTAGAAATGTGACTCATTTAGGGTTGAAGGTCGTGTCTGCTGACGTGGCGCTGTTTGGGAACGCGGAGAGGGATCTAAGGCTTGAGAAGTCGTCTGGGGTGGTTGAGTTGGAGGTGAGGTTGAAGGCGCGAATTAGGTTTAAGGTGGGGGCGTGGAAATCGAGGCATTATACGTTGAAGGTGTTGTGTGCACCTGTTCTTGCACACTTCTCCTCTACTAAGGGGTTTCAACGGGCAATTTGTGACGTTGATCTTTGATTTATTTATTTATTTGAACTGCAATACTGAGTTTTTATTTCTTGAGATGTGATTATTTTTCTTTTGAATTATTTTTGTATTGTTTGTTTCTTAGTTTTCTTTATAATTCTTAATTTCCATGTTGTGCTATTGTGTAATATGAGTTGTTGCATTTTGTTATTTAAAATTTGGTGGTTTTAGTCCAGAGAAGTATCAAGTATGCATATGATCTTATAAAGATTTCGATTGTTTTCTTTCATCAGCTCAGTTCTGATGGTTTTTTCAAGAGGTTGTATTCATCATTTTTCAATAATATTTCTGCAACATTAGCTAAAAAAATTCATAGTACTTCAATCTTAAAATAATGAATATCTAATTTATTATTGATTAAAAATAAAAATAACATTCATTTTGATACGGATAGAATATGATTTTTGGGTCCAATCCAACCCGAAGATCATCTAATATCTAATCCGTCTAGATATAAAATAGGGTGAGGTGGCAAAATCAAGATCATTGGCAGGAGCTCGCTTGAGCTAACCCCAATAGGATTAAATCCAAAATTCAGATCTTTTATTCTCTATTTTTAAGAAAATCTGTTTATTTTTTTTTCTCAAGGATTTTTTTTTTCCTGAAATCAACTATTTATTTTATTTTTTATTGTCAATCAAGAAATCTCGAAAGACAGCTAAAAACGGTTAGAGGGAAAATACTCCCTCCGGTTTCAAATATAAGCAAAAATAACTAAAATCACACATATTAAAAAAGTAGTTAAGTTAGTTAATTGTCTTGATTTTATAATAAAAACATGTTAAAATTACTAATATATCCTCATATTAAATGTGTAATAAATGTGCACTTGTATTTGAAAATGAATAATTAAATAAGGGCAGTTTTGGTAAGAGAGTATTAAATGGTCTTGAAATCCCTTAGAGTTGCTTATATTTAGGTAAAAAAAAACCCACTTTTGTTGCTTATAATTGAGTCCCGAGGGAGTATAGAGAAAGGAATAAAATTGTGTATAAAAAAAATTAGCCATGGATGATAAAAGAGTGTTGCTATTCACATCTGTAATATTTATCAATATATCTATATAATACTTCTTATAATTTAAATGGTAAGCATATAGTATACTGGTATACTTCAAAATATTTATTTTTTTTAATATAAAATAAACGAGTTGGTTAAAAAAATATACCCCCTCCATCCCAGAGTATATGTCCACCTTTCATTATTTCCATTTTAAAAAATGGTAAAGAATCTTAACTATTCTTCCCACTCATTCTCTCTCCTACTTTACTTTTATACTCACAACACTTACGTCACTTTCACCATTTTTTAATCTCCGTGTAAATAGGAGGGTGGACATATAATCTAAAACGGAGGGAATATATTTTTACAAAATATTTCATGTTTTTATAATACGGAAGGAAGGATTACATTTTATTTTTTATTTTTTAAGGCACGTATCAAAAACCATATTTGCGCTATCGCCTAAACGCCACGCCACGTGATTTGTACAAGTACTGAGAGTTACTCAAAATATGAGATTGAAATTAACACTAATATTTGATCGAAGTTTATTTATATTGAACATAAAAACGCGATTTTTTTTTTAATTCTGGCTTTCAATTTACGTTATAAGGGATGAGGAATTGAAACCATTAACCTTTCGAAAGAATGACAGGGCCCTATGGATACATTTCTCCGTTGGCTTGAAAAATAAAAATAAAAAGAATAATAATACTAGTGGCATAAAAAAGTCACAAAAATGTACTCACAAAATCTTAGGTGTAATGATGTTATTGGTGTTTTTAGTTAGAGTGTGCCGGATCCATTATAGATGCAACCAATAAAATATCGCCACCTCATTTTATTTTGTAAGAAACCTAGCATTGCTCAAATAAAAATAAACAACAGACTATTCTTCCCCTCATTATACCTCATACTTTACTTTTATATTCACAACACCAATCAACTTATTATTCATTTCCACTCATTCTCTCTCCTACTTTACTTTTATACTCATAACCAAGGTTCTAGAAAACGCTAGGCGGTCGCTAGGCGCTCTTGCGAGCGCCTAGCCCCTAGACGGGATCTAGGCGGGGCCGAGAATTCAGAAATAACTATAATATCCTAGACGGGACCTAGGCGTTTCATGAACGCCTAGCGCCTAGGCGGGGCCTAGGCGGCCTAGACGGATGTCTTTTAGAACACTGCTCATAACACTTACTGCTACATCACTTCCATAATTTCTTAATCTCCGTCTAAATGGGAGTTTGGATATATATTCTGGGATAGAGGGAGTATAAAATAAAGGGTTAATTGCAATTTAGACCCTGAAGTACCATACCACCCTTCCAAGCGAACCCTGATATGTTTTTATTGTCAAATCGGGTCTTCATGATTTAAAAACTCGCCAAATAAGGCTTTTTTGACGGATTTCGTTAGAAAGTCAGTTATGTAGCATGTGCCCTGCACGTAACTAACGGAATTTTGTGACATTGAATTGATATTAGCTATTAAGGGGCCTAATGAAAATTCTAAATTCAAAAGGGCTGAAATAAAAACGATTATCAAACTTTTAAAATAAATATTATTAAAAAAATATTTCATTGGATATTAATAAGTAATTACTTCATTAATTATTATATTAATATTGTAAAATAATTTTTATTTCCAAATTTTATGTGAGGAATATAAATAATTAAAAAACATTATAATGATTTAAAAATGAAACAAAAAATATAGGGATATTACTATATTTTAATTAAATATGGAGCATTTCTTTGTGAGGAATATAATTAATTTTAATTTCAATTTTTTTTATTAATATCTATACATAAGCATTACTCCCTCCGTCCCATCCGAATTAGGATTTTCTCTCCCGACACGAGGATTAAGGAATAATAATATTATATTGTGAAAAGTGATAATGAAATTGAATTAAGAGATTTAACATTTATGATTAAGCACTAATCATATACTTAAAAACTGTCCAAATATAAAATTTGAGTACAGTCAAATTTGTTAATGAAATTCAAAATACAAATTTTAAATTTCAACCAAATTATCATCACCATTCTCTCCACCATTACTACCACCGCCCACCACACCACTGCACCGCCATGCCAAACACCGCCACATGAACACACACAGATTATCCACATAAGCAAACCAGAAATCAAAAATCAAAATTAAAAAAATCAAGATTTTGGGGGAGAAAATAGAATCAGGGAATAATGGTTTGAGGAGGGAAGAAAGAGAAATCAAGAAAAAGAAATCAAGATCCCTTCTTCATCATGGAACTCTCCTCCGAATCCTCTCTGGGCGTCCGCACCTGACCCAAAACCCTAGCTTCACAATGACTACAACACCAAAGATCAAACAAAACCTCGCCGCCGTCCATAACCCCGAATTATCTTACCTTCAACTCCGCAGCTGACGCCTCGAGAAACCCCCTTCGTGCTCCAAACGAAACCCAGAACCCAAAATTCTTTCTTGTCAAAACCCCACCGTTCATCAATAATTCATTAGGATTGGGCACAAAGACAAGGATGAAATGCAGCTTGTAGAAGAATGGGAGTTTGGTTTGAGTTTTAGAACAAGGACGGAGAAATCCACTCTTCACGATCGCCGTCGTCGTCCCTCATCGCCGGCTACAGGTCAGATGAATCGGAGAGATGAACGGAGAAATCGATTGCCGGTGCTGGAATCCAGATCGGCGCTTCATCTCAAATTAGGGCTACATTGTATGAGCAACGAGGAAAGAGGGAGATGCGGCGTGTGTGTGACGAAGGAACGACGGGGAGAGCTTTGGCAGTGGGAGGCTCCGTCGCCGGCAGGCTGGAGAGAGAGTGCGTGTGTGTGTGTGTGTGTGACAGAGGAGGAAGAAGGGGGATATAGTTTTTTTTCCATCCCTTGTTTTTTTTGAAGATGTCATTTATAACCCCTTAATAGCTAATATCAATTCAAAGTCACCCAATTCCGTAGTCACGTGCTTGGCACATGCTACATAACTGACTTTCTAACAAAATCCGTCAAAAAGGCCTTATTTGGCGAGTTTTTAAATCATGAAGACCCGATTTGACAAAAAAACATATCAGGGTTCGCTTGGAAGGGTGATATGGTACTTCAGGGTCTAAATTGCAATTAACCCTAAAATAAATGAAAAATATTTCTTAATAGCAACATTTAAGAAAAGGGCCGTTCAAAAAAAAAATGTTAGGTGGACTAACTGGCGAAAGTTGGGTGGGGCATTTACCGCCAAAATGATCACGCACTGTTTCTCTCCCAGAACCTCACTCCATCCGCGCCCTGCCGATGCCGTCGTCTCCCTACCCTCCACCGCCGGCCTCACTAGCCTTCTCTGACGACGATTGGACTTTGTCTCCATCAGAGCTCTTTTGGTCAGCGTACTGGATACATAAAGGCGTTTTCGGATGTCTGAAGCAAGCTCAAGGTATTTTTCTGTTTTGTTTTTCAATTCTTCTTATAGATAAGAATTGTTTATTTTCTTTCTAAATGTTACTGGCATTAGTATGGACCGTTCGAAATCATTAAATTAGGTTTCAATAATCTAAATAATGAAATACCAAATCCAATTTAGGGTTTCTAAACTATGATTGTTTTTGAAATGGGGATTTTTGATTTTGTAAAGATATGTTGTCAATGACGATGTGTAGTGTATATTTTGATGGTCAATGTTAGAGACTTGGGGATTTTGGTTTTGTGTAATTTGAATGTTGTTTATGAAATTCATTCTTTTATGATGTCCCTATTAATGCCTTTTGCATCTATGAGAAATGTTGATGAAAATGCAATAAATGAATCCCATGATTATCTCAACACTGAATGTTTTTATAACGTGCTTTGTCGCTAGTAAATGGCTTTAACAGAAGTTCCTCAAAATTTCACAACTGAGACACTCCAAGTAGGTTTCCAGCCAATTGTACATCACAGTGAAATATAATATGAACAAATACAGTGTTTTATCATACTTCTTACACAAAATATAAACCTATAAGACATGCCATATATAAATTACACCAGAAAATGTTCTTATCTATTCATTTCTTTTGTGTCTTAACAAGATTATTATTTTTTTTTTAATTTTTTTTGCCA
The DNA here is from genome assembly GCA_026119855.1 of Campanula takesimana. Classification (NCBI taxonomy): domain Eukaryota; kingdom Viridiplantae; phylum Streptophyta; class Magnoliopsida; order Asterales; family Campanulaceae; genus Campanula; species Campanula takesimana. The sequence goes on from JAOWBW010001886.1 coordinate 94,387, forward strand.
TTTCTTATGCATATTTTCAACTTTCTCAACAAACCATTCATGATACCTCGTGGTCAGATTATGTCCGAGGACTAACCCCACTAGTAATCCACTAGCAACTCCTGCGAATATAACAAACCAGTCAACTCCGCTCGGGAACTCGGAATCGTCTGGTCCATCTATAGTTGCAGGTGAGGAAGACGGACCTTCTAGTTTCCCACACGCGGCAGATAAAGGGTCTCCACATAATGCTAAATTCCCCATATAAGTGTTGTTCTGAAATGTGTTGAACTGATTACCTTTTGGTATGGGCCCAATGAGACGGTTATAAGAGACGTTTAGGAATGCAAGGAAGCTTAGTTGTTGCAATTTCTGAGGGATTTCTCCGGAGAGCTTGTTTCGAGAAAGGTCCAATGCTTCTAGCTGTGTTAGGTTTGCTATGGAAGTTGGAATGCCACCAATAAGTTCATTGTTGGAAAGGTTGACCAGATGTAGACCTTGTAGTTTTCCAATGGTTTCCGAAATTTCTCCTGTGAAATTGTTACTTGATAGATCTAGGGCAGTGAAGATACTTAAAATCTTCTCGTACTCCCTTTTTACTCCTTTGTTAGTGATCATCATTGAATAGTCAAAGCTGGCCCGCCACATCGTATTCTCGACTTGTACACTTGTATTGGATGCCATGTATGTTTGCTTTTGTATGTTGGAAATCTTCATTGCGTTCCAACTTTGGGAAAATTCTAGTGGCAGAGAACCTATAAAAGCGTTATGAGAGAGGTCCATAATGCGTAGATTTGGGAACTTTAAGTTGATTGGTGGACTTGTTATGGCCCCTTTGAAATTGTTGGATGCTAAAATGAGAACCTGCAGTTCTGGGAGGGATCCCAACCAGATAGGGAAATTATCATGTATCTGATTCTCACCAATATTAAGAATCTCAAGGTTTCTACAATTTGCCATTGAATTTGGTACCTGCCCTCTTAGTTGATTTTGACTCAAGTCAATCATTGTCAAATTGCATTCTTTTGTGTATGGTTGAGGAATAGTACCACTGAAGTTATTACCCTTGAGATTCAATACAGACAAAGAATCGCTAAAGTTGCTCAAACATCGAGGAATCGGACCGCTCATGTTGTTATTAGACAAGTCTAGTATATAAAGAGACCTCCTATGACAGATGATTGGTGGAATTTCCCCATTTAGACTATTGTTTGATACGGAATAGCCATAGATATTGGGCGGTGGAATTGGGAGTAGTCCATGTAACATATTATGTCTGAGGTCAAAAACGCGTAATCCAGCCCATGGAAGAACAACCGGACGTTGATCCCAGTCTGTGCCACCATTTCTCATCCATTTGGGTATTTCCTTGATTTTGTTTTTGACGAGGGATAGAATCTCCAATTTTTCTTGGAAACGGAGAAACTCCGGGAACTCGCTCAAGTTGCATAAACCTAATCCTAGAAATTTGAACACGGGCAAACTTGTATTCTTGGTGTTGTTTGTAAGAAGTGTGATTGTGTTATATGATAGCATGAGTTGAGATAGATTTTTCAGGTTAAGGAAAAGGTTTGCATGCACGCTGCCATTGAGTTTATTGAAAGAGAGATCAAGATAATCAAGATTCTCGAGTTGAGAGAACGAGCTCGGAATTTGGCCTTGCAGCTGATTCTTTGAGAGGTCCAATGAAGTCAACTTGGTCAAACTACCGAGTGAAGCTGGAATTGTTCCTGAAAACAGGGAAGAAGATAGGTTTAGAGCTGACAACAATGAAAGGTTGATGATTCTTGATGGGATTTGAGAGTAATTGAAGTTATTGTTTGCTAGGTTCAGTTTACGAAGGTGAGCGAGGCTAAAGAGAGTGGTTTTAGAGTCGATAGGGCCGTATAGAAAACTGCTACTGAGGTCAAGACCGACCACATGACCTGTGTCCGTATCACACTCGACTCCGCCCCATGAGCAGCAATCATCTCTTTCTCCATCAAGATTCTTCCACTCTGTGACCTTTGAATAGGAATTGCTAATAATAATTCGTTCCTTGAATTGCAACAAGGCTGAGCTTTCATCTTCATGGCATAACTGTTTTTTAGGAATCGAGAGGCAATCAATTAATAATAGGAGATGAAAGCAAGAGAATAGAAGCAAGCACAGTTTTTCCATGTCGTACACTGCAACAGGGCTCTCTTTGAAACTCTTTGTGCACAATTGTCTTCTTTTTTTCTTTTCTTATAAAGTCAGTCATTGTGATTTGTTGTCAAGGTATTGATTTCTTGTGATGTGATGCCTTCATTAAATTCAAATTTGTAGTGACACACACGTAATATTTTATGGGAGTTTCAGTTTTTAAGAATTCATAAGATCCACCAATTTCAGAAATAAAAGTCCAATGTTGAAAAATGAGGTTGATGTTTGGTATAAGTAGGACTTAGATGATCGTTACATTTTTTTTTGACCAAGTCATTGCAGAAAGTGATGTGAAACAATGTTTTTCTACTTCACTACAGAGTACAGAGGATGCTTTTCTTTTGTCCCTATTTTTCGATGGACCAACTCTGATACTCCCTCTGTCCTTGATGTAAAAAGGTTGCAGCGGAATTAAAATAAAAGTAACCGGATAGGCAATTAATCGAATCAACGATTTAATTGACCCAATTCGAATCCACGAACTAGGGTTTGGCAAGAACAACACCAAGAACAATTAATATAAGTAGGACTTAGATGATCGTTACATTTTTTTTGACCAAGTCATTGTTGGTTTGTTTGAAGGTGGATTCCTTCATGTAAACAAGAATCTCATCATCTTGGTGTTGTTCTTGCCAAACCCTAGTTCGTGGATTCGAATTGGGTCAATTAAATCGTTGATTCGATTAATTGCCTATCCGGTTACTTTTATTTTAATTCCGCTACAACCTTTTACATCAATTGGTATCAGAAAAGGACGATCCTTGGACGATGGCCATCGATATGAAAGACCTCATCACCGCGTTGCAAGAAAGTATGCGACAAATGGCCGAATCTCAGACGCAGTTAGCACAAGCGACTGCTACCGCATCACAGGAAGCAGCCGCTCGTCATACTGAACTTCTGGCAGCATTGACGCGTGATAATGGTGGTCGTGACAACGAAAACCCTAGAAATCGAGCAGATCCTCGTGGGGAACGCCTCCGCCGCGAAGATCCGGTTCAAGGGGATTTCCGAGATGGTGGTTTTTATTGATAGTAGCAGCAGTGAGAAATTGGTGGCACGAGGTTTGGTCAATAAGCTCAAGCTCGAGGTGCGTAACCATCCGTCTCCGTATATCGTTGGATGGATCAATGCTACTGGTTCTGTGAAGGTAACAAAACAATGTATCATTCCTTTTTCAATTGGCAAATATAAGGATGTGATTACATGCGATGTTGTTGATATGAGCGCTTGTCAACTATTGCTTGGTAGGCCGTGGCATTTTGATGTGGGTTATATGCATTGTGGGCGTACTAATGTGATCCGTTTGGTTAAGCATGGACGTAGATTTTCTTTGTACCCATTGACGGACATAGCGAATGATGGGTGCAAGACAAAAAGCACACATCTTAGTTCTCTTTGCATTCCTAAATTTTTTGTTTCAGGTTCATTGCCTAAGTCGAAGGGACGGCTGATCGACAAAGGGAAGTCCGAGCATGGCGTTACACTTTCCATACCTAGAGCACCGATGGCCACGAGATGTTCTTTTATGGTACATGATTCCGGGAGCAGAGTCCTACTTTCTTTTATGGTACATTCCAAAGTAAATGATGAATAGTGCTCTAGATAACTTTATCCTTGTAATTCCATTATATTTGGGAAAAAAAAATACTGTACTCAACTAACCTATTTTTCACCCACTTGGATTATGAATAGTGGTTTGGACAATTATGACTTCAAACCACTCAAATGTTTACTCATTTCTTATTTTTCCTCAATAAGCGTGCAAAAATTAAGTAGGAATCTTACTCCGAGATGGAGGGGTCATCTTTATTACTCCCTCCGTCCCAGAGTAAGAGTCCTACCCCCAAATCTCACGCTTATTAAGAAAAGTGCTTAAAGATGAATAAATAAATGCAAGTGGGTAGAAATTAGAAGAGAGTGTAAAATTACATTCTACTCCTATAGGCCAAGACACACAAGGAGAGGTTTTTCTGTAAATATATCAACTTTATAATGGCATATGTATAAAAGACACTATTCAAATTTTGCCATTTTAGGAATATGACTCTTACTCTGGGACGGACTAAAAAGGAAAATAGGACTCTTACTCTGGGACGGAGGGAGTTATAGTTTTCGAAATAGCGACACCCATAAATTATCTGGAGTTGTAGGATGTTTGGTCCTGTATAAGGAGGGAGAAGTTCCTGTTGCTGATTTCTTATGCTATTCTGCAGCATGACCAAGCAATATAAATTGGTTTGATCGTGTTGAAATTGGTCAAGTGTCATGCAGCTGGCAGGAGGCGAAATGTGTTACCTCAGGTTAGCTTTCTTATTGGTTTTTAAAGGACTGAGTTCTTTGATCTGATTTCGTTGATTATATTACATTTAACCTGTAGAACACAAAGTCGGAAGTGGTGAGACTCAAAAAATGAAATTTTATTAATGACAGAAATTGCTTGATAGCAATCAACTACAATACACCAAGACTCCAATTACAAGCTGTTAAAAGACTCACAACACTAACTGGACACTTTTTGGACAGAACTCTTGACAGTGAACTAACTATATTGAGGACGGGGGGCTTGCTTCACCTCACATCCTTTCAAGTGGAGACATCACCCTCATTTATAGTCAGCAACTTGATAAGGCTGTAATAAATGTAATGCTAATCCAGAATGTTGAAGGTTAAGAACTTTTCCAGAAATGGAAGAGACAACAGACAAAATGAGAATTCTCTGGAAGAAGAAAGAAAGTCAGTGGACTTTTAACATAACCTGCCTATCTGTCTATTTGTGAAAAAAATGAAACTAAAGACCCCCAAGTGATACAACATGTAAACCTCGGGGTAGTAAAGTGAAATTAACCCATTCGTTTGCTTTTAAGAAGTTACTACTTCGCCACTCTTTCGACATCTTTCCTACTTTGTTAGCAAGCCAATCCTGATACCTCGTAGTCAGATTATGTCCAAGTTTCAACCATAACACTAACCACCAGTGACTCCAGCAAATATGACAACTTAATCAACTCGTTTCGGGAACTTTGAATCAGAAGGGAACTTTTGTCAATAAAAATTAACACTAATTAGTTAGGGAGAGAAATATGGGGTGAGAAAGTGCAAAAGCGACAAGTGAGGTGCCCCATTAAAAAAAAGATGGGGGCATATAGCTAGGCATTAGTAGGAGAAAGTAGATTTAGATTTGGGAAAGTGATGTTTCTTAGTTAACCCTCAAGTTTGCAGATATGTTAACATACACTTGAGAAATCTGGTTTTGATGGGCTAATAGTTGTGACCCAAAGCCTCAAGTTTCTTTCCATCACTATTTCACTTTGCACTTCTTTTGAGTCTAACAAATCTTGTACCAAGCTGAAAACCTCTCCTCATTGCTCCATGCTGTCCGAAATCCTTGTTCCCAATTGTTAAAAATATCAATATTCGCACTAATCTGTTTTCGTCTTGGATTAACTACTCGAGTGGCTGCTCATCCTTATGTGTAGCCAAAATCAATCACCATAGAACATCAAGGCCTATGAAAGTTGTCTAGTAAAGATATTTTGTCTAGTTCGAGGAAAGGAAAACCTGATTGAGGGACATAGGAAATTATAAGTTCGAGAAAGGTGGCGGTAAAGGGGGAATTTCTGAATGACGAAGGAACACCAAATGGCGTAGTAAAATAAAAATATGAAGGGATCTTGACTAATGAAGTGGAGAGATTATTGAAAATGTCCAAGATTTGTGGTATCGAAGTTAAAGAATACAGATTCGTTGTGACAAAGAAAAAAGTTGATCCATAAAATTTGACATTGCCGAGCAAAAACAAGTTCTAAAAAACTGGTATAATAACGTTAAAAACGACGTATTCTCCATCTTAAATGTTCCTTGTTTTTGATGATCCAGGTTGGATATGGGGAGTGTCGGCCTTCCCCTTGGTTCAACACTCAGGTAAAATCCTGATGCGTAAACAACTTATACACACTTGGACCGTACTTTTGGCATAGCGGCCCTCCTCCCTTTGAATCACTTAAGTGCAGGGCGCCCCCCCCCCCCCCCCCCCCCCCCGGAAAGGGCTGGAAAAGGACACCAAATACTCCTATCGCGGAAAGTTTGTCCCATTTTGACTTTTTATGGTCAACACAATTGATCTTTGACCAAACATTGATGTCGATCTAATCATCCTAGAAAATTTAAAAATTGTAATTGATAAATCATTAAGTGATTTACCACTAACAATTTTTATTATTTCATTGTGATCACGAAATTGACGCCAATATATGGTCAAAGTTAACATGTGTTGACATAAAAAATCAAAATGGGACAAGCTTTTCCAAGACATAGGGAGTAATTGCTTTCGCTAGGATTCAAACCTCCTATGTTCCGGTAGTAGTAGTAATCCTTCTGCTTTACCGCTGAACCGTACTTGTGGGGCAAGTAAAATTGTTCTTTATTTGAAATCAAAACGATCATCTATCACTTTTTATTCTTCTTGCATCTAGTCAACATAAAATCATCATACAATGATACAAGAAGCTTAGAGCATGTAAGGATCAAGTGGTGTTCCGAGTCGAGGAACTTTCTTTGCATAGTAGGCCATGTAATTCCCCATAAATTCATTGTACGCTACGGCCTTAAATTTTGGGGGATCGCTAGACGTTACAATCTCTTCTGCAGGTTGTACAACAGCAGAATTGCTAGGACCAAGAAACGTCACAATAGATGTCCTTGCAGTCATTGAATTTGTCACTCCCCTATGCTCTGCACTTTTAAACTTCCCATTGCTTATAATCTAACACAATTAGATCATAAGTTAGCTCGAGTAATGAAAACGAGTAATATTATTAGGGGCACAAAAAGATACTACCTCGTCCAGAAAGATAGTCACATTGGATTTTTGATGATCATCCCAAATCCAATGAAATTCTAACTATTGTTATTGATAAATCTTTAACACATTAAGGAATTTATCAATGACAACTTAAATTTCGTTAGGATGATTAGATTAACATTAGTATTTGGTCAAAGTTCACTTGGGCTGACCATTAAAAATAGAATGTGACTTTTTTTGGGGACGGAGGGAGTATTTACCTGTAATTGGCAACCTCCGTTAACAACGAAAACATTTGGAAGAGGCTCGACACCAACCCACTGATCATCTTTCAGTACCTGAAGCCCAGAAACATCTTGATGAAGCAAAGTAATGAGGTTAGGGTCTGAATGTGCAGCTATTCCCATGGCTAAACTCGGGTCCGGACATGGTGGATAATAGTTAACCGACATTGTCTGTCTATCTGTCAGTCCTCCTTCAAAATACCCTTGTCCAAGTCCTCCAAGCCCTTCACCAATCAGATCCAAAATTCTCAATCCCAGCTTCCTCACTTCCACTGCGTACCTCCCTGCTACCTCACTACAATGCACTTATAATCAGTGGCGGACCCACAATACAAGTATTGGTTGCACGTGCACCCAATACTTCAGCTTGTTGCAGTATAGTGGTAAAGACTTTTTTTTTTTTTTTTTTTTTTTCCCAGTTCTCACAAGTGTTTTTTGTATGCACTCACTTGGATTCATTTCTGAATCCGCCACTGTATATAATTTATAGTTTGAATTAACTATGTGTAGTCATAAGTTAACATACCGATAGTTATGTGGTTTTTCAGGCCAAGATGAGATGTGCTGCTCCAGAGGGTAACATTGATGTTGCAAAGTATCCCTCCAATGATTAGAATCTATTTTCTTTGACTCTGTTGTTCCGCTCGTGTAAAGCCTGCAGGTCTTAGTGAAGTCCTCAGAGTAGAGACTCGCCTTGTCCTCCACGGACATGTTAAAGAGCTCCGTGTACAAGCTCTTTGCCTCCTTGATTATATCTTCTGAAATTCCATGGTTAATCACCTGTTTGGATCATCAAAGAAACTCAATTGTTGAACTCTAGTGGTACTGATTTGGGGGCATGTGTGCAGCCTAACTGCACAACAGTCTGATTGCGATGTATTTCATCTTATTATAAAATATAACTCATGTTACAACAAACGGTACTCTATGTAATAAGGATGCTAACTCATTTTTACTTTTCTCCGGAAAAATGTAACAGACGTACTAACATACTGTAAAATATGATATAACTCATGTTACTATAAAATGTAACTCATCTACTTGTTTATGTGCAGTCAAACTGCACATGGCCCAGATCGATCCTTGAGATTCGTATTTTTTTCTAGTCTTTTTAAGCGATGACAGTATAAAAAGATTTAGAAGAAACCTGAAATAATCCGAATTCGTGGCCGGCTTTGAGAATTTGGTGAACCAAATCAGGTCGATGATGGTCGTGTTCCGCTAGGGCTAAATCAATAACAGGGATGTCGTTGCAAACTGGAAGAAACTTTCCAGGTCTTCTTTCTGGTGGCATAATGTAGTTTGTAGGGATGGTTTGAACATTATTAGACCAGCTAGAAATAAGCTTAGCCATTTTGGTGTTCCTTGAAATCTTATGAAGAAAACTAGAGTTTTTGATAGTTCCCAGAACGGGCTATATAATGAAGATTTTGTAGAGAATAAAACTGTTCGGCGCACACAGAAAAGAAGCCATAAAAATATTGCAATATATACCACTCCAATCTTGTTTCTGATTATACCAATGACCCTGTAAATGTTCATATCAATGTAATTGGGCAAATTGCAATTTGGTTCCTGACATTTACATAAATTTGCAATGTTGCTCCCAACAGTTCAATTTCGCAATTTGGTATACTAACATTTACATTTTTTAGCAATGTGGCTACAAAACTAACACCCAGTTAAAATTCTAATCAAATAACACCCATGTGACTAGCACATGTCACTTAAATGGACAAAATGGTCATTCTCAAGAGGCCATGTACCGCTCATGTGAGATTTTCTTTTGTTATTTACCTTATTCATTTTGTAGTTTAAAAAATACAGACTAAATTAATATAGGGAATATATATGACTAAAACACTTTAAAATTATTTTATTTTTAAAGTATTTTATTTTGTACGTATAATTTACGTATTCCTTACAAAGACATTTATTTTTCTAACCATAATTTAATATTTTATTTTAATAATAATAATAAAAAAAACTAAAACACTTTAAAAATTATATAATTAAGAATCAAAAATATTTCGTAAAAAAAAAGTAAAAATATATAAATACATTTTATGTTAGATTATAACTCAAATAATTATGCAGGCTCATTTACAATAATTTATTAATCTATTTTGAAATGAAATAATTTTTCTTAATTTTTTTTTTCAAGTGAACGAAAATAAATAATGATTTTATTGTTTCAAATGGCAGGATAAGAAAGTATGTTTTTCTTTTAAATTTAATTATACAAATTAAAGGCAGGAAAGAAAGAGAAGACATACATGTTTAGTCCAAATTAAACAAATTAAAATAAGAAAGAATCTTTACGATTTAGTTTGTTATATTGTTTTGGAAGGAAATTAAAATGTTATATAAGCAAACCAGCAAATTCAATATATTAATTTAAAAAATAATTAAGCTAGGAAAGAGAGAGAAGACATACAACTTTAAACTGAATACTTTAGCTTAATTGGAAAGGGTATTTATATCAAAATAATAATAATAAATGTAATGATCTTATTAAAAATGTAGTTCAATGACCATTTTATTCATTTAAAAGACATGTGCTAGTCACATGTTTGTCATTTCGTTAGAATTTTAACTGGGTGTTAGTTTTGTAGCCACATTGCAAAAAAAATGTAAATGTTGGGATACTAAATTGCGAAATTAAACAGTTGAGAGCAACATTGCAAACCTATGTAAATGTCAGGAACCAAATTGCAATTTGCCCCAATGTAATTCACCCGGTTCAGTTTAGGGACGGAGCCAATTTTTTTTAAGGGACACAATATAATTTAGTGCATTATTTTCTTCACACAAAACAGAAGGGGTAAGTTTTAAATAATTGCATTAAACCCCGTAAAATTTTAAAATATTTGCACTAGTGAAAAAATAACTAAAATCAAAACGGGCAAATTCCTTCAGTCATGTGTAATTGTGTATAGATCCGCTAGTGAATTCATCAAAGAGAAAATTTTGGATAGACTTTTACTTTAACCAACTCTTCATCAAATATTTCCGAAGCGGTGATGCTTTGTTTATTTGTACAATTGTAAAATTGCATTATAATAATTGTATTTTCAATCATTGTATTTTGGATAGACTTTTACTGTAACCATTATACTTATTTTTTTTTTTATATATATATATTTTTTCACGTAAACCACTCCACTCTAAGAAATTCTAATATGAGAAATGTTTCCCTCTAGCCCAAAAAAGTTAAACCCGTTAGATACTTCCAAATGAATCCTAATTTTAGGATGACCCCCATTGAATCCAGTCCACCCCCTAAACTTTCACATGTAGGTATTTCGGAATGGCAAAAACTTATATGCGTCCGTCTCACCGCCTATGGGTTACCCGCCCCGCCCACCCACAGCCCTTGTCCTCTCAAATCGCGACACATGGCATTCCTAAAAAAAAAAACTCAATAACTTTAAAATGCTATATTTTGAGATTTTGAAGTCGAAAAAAAAAAATTCTAAAATACCGTTGTGTTCGTCTCAACGAGGCGAATAAAACTAGATAGGTCATGATATAATTTTATTTTTTTTAAAAAAAACATACTTTTTAACACACAAAAAAAAGTTAGTTGCTCGTCGTAAAAAATGTAACACGTTTTTATAAAGAAAGTAACAGTTTAGTCTTAAAAAATTAACACGTTATTGTAAGATGTAACAACAGTTTTGCCAAATAAATTAAATAATTTTTGTAGTTAGAAAAAGTAATAATTGAAGTGTAACACAATGGATGTATGATTGTAATTTGTTATATAGATGAATGTAACAATTTTATAGAGTATATGTTACATTTTTTCTTTAAAAAAAGAGTAAAAATTCATGTATATAATCGGTTTTTGCATTTCGATTGAATGTAAAACCCTAGAAAAGTGTTACAATTGAGAAAAAAAAATGTTACATTTATTTATTATAAAATGTAACATTAGTTTAGTTGTCAATCTTATGTTATCTTTAATCTGTTTCGGCAAAATTGTGAGACATTTTTGAAAGAAAAAAAAGTGTTACATATGAGAAAAAAGTGTTACTTTTGCTGGCGAGCAAAAAATGGCATGGAAAAAAAAAAAGTTGGAGGCAAAAAATAAAAATAAAAAATGGTTTGCCTCGGCTTGGCGGCTCGACTTGGCTTGGCTGTGAGCCGTCTCACGCCGTGAGACGGTCTCACAGGAGTCCAGCCCTTTGGGAATTGGCCGAATATGTCTTAGAGTATACTCTCTCCATCCCATACTTATTGCTACTAAATAAGAGTGTATGGGGGTTAAAAAAATATGTTGGAAAAGTAAGTATTGTGAGTGGGTAGGAGAGAGAAAATAAGTTAATGGATATTTATTGTGGGCCAATGCTAGGCTTACAAAAAAAGTTTACAAAATGAAAGATACAAGATGTGGTGGCGATATTTCATTGGCTACATCGATAGTGGACCTGACACACTCTAATTAAAAACACCAACACAATTATGAAATCTCATTTTGTAAGCCACATTTTATAGTCATCTTTTGTAACTTTATTATTTCTCTTTATTGTGAGTGGATAGGAGAGATTTTTTTTTTGGGTAAGTAGCAATAAACCAAAAATGAAAATACGTAGCGATAAGTATGTGATGAAAAAAGTAATTGTTTTTTTTTTTTTTTTTTTTTTTTTTTTTTTTTTAAAGTAAAATATTGTTAAAGTAAAGTCGGGACAAAGTAATTAAATTTTATTTCATATAGTAGAAAGATGATTTAATAACTTACTTATATTTTGGTGACAAAAAAAATCACATCCATTTCAATATGAGAGTTGAGTGATTTTTTTTTTCTTTACATAAACATGAACATGCTTCTGCGACCGTTGCACGTTCCAGCCATCTGTCACAATTTAGATCATGTGACGTTTTTTCGAGACATGACAACGAATAGAGTTTTTAATTTCAACTAATCATTTCTGATGCTGCACGAAACGTGTTGGATCAGCCCTCCGTCTAGTGGTTCGGATAATCCCAGTAAAGAATATCTTCGTGTCCGGAATCTGCACACAATGAACAAACGTGAACTAGCCGGGGCTTCACCGGCGAAGGCCCTCCGGCGTGAGAGTAAGAATTCGGGTGATTGTGAATAGAGAAATCAATGGACTAGTTAGGGCCCAAGAGTTCGTTACCCGTTCCTGTGTAGAGGACCTTTTTTATAGGCGTGGGTGTATGAGTTCTGACTTGTCGAGAAAGCTAGGAAGCCCGTGGTGATGTAGGACTCATATTCCTTGGAGATAGACTCCTGATAAGGATGGATTAAGCCATGTTATCTGATAGGAGAGTTATCCTTGTTTGGATAAGGACTCTCAATTTTAGAGTTGTAGTATAACTCTATAAGTGGATTCCCGATAGAAGGCGGCATATGGTGTAAGTCGTCCCGTCATCTGTCTCGGCTTTGTCACGGAAGCCGGCTAGCGATCGGGCCTATTGGAACTCGGCCTAGGCAAGGTCTGCCTGCTGGATGTCGGCCTCCGGGAAGGTGGGCTTCGTTAATGGGCCTCAGGGGTGTGAGCCCAAAATGTATGAGTCCCATTTAACCAAGTCGGTTTATGTCGTTCAGTGGCCCCCGAGTTTCTATCTCGGCATGCCGAGTAGGAACTGTTTATGTACTTGATTCTGAAGCTTCATTTATCATGATTTGACAGTCAACCGCCAAAATCCCCAAGGGTTTAGATTTCCTGATGTCATGCTGATTCGCCCTCAGGTGAAATCATTGTTTTTCTTGGAAAGGAAAGCCTCATTAATTGCTTCATCATAATGAGGAGTATAAATATTTCACCCTTCCATCTTTCCGGGCTATTTAAGCGTTCGCTTTTTGACATTCACTACCCAAGAAACTCTTATTTCTCTTTCAAGAAACTTCAGAATGGCTCCAAAAAGAACATACGATGATGCTTTCCCGGAGGAAATTGATTCATCCTCAGAAAACCAAGCTGGGAGTCCCAAATCTTCAAGCAGCTATGATTTCGTGCCTTCTTCCTACCATTCTTCCTTTCCGGCAGAGGACTCGCCGTCCGATAGCAACGGTGAATTTCAAGAACCAGACCCTGTTGATGAGTCTTCCGATGATGACTCTGTTGCAGAAGAGTCAACGGATGATGGTGGAGATGATGACGGAGACGAGGAAAGCGAAGATGATCCAGAGCCCATCATCATTGATGAATATGGGTACGACGGAGACTCGGAGTGGGAAGAAGATGATGATGACCAAGATCAAGATTGTAATCTTTCTTGATCTCTTAATCAATGTTCCCAACTAGTTTTCTTTATGATTTTGCTCAGGTCAAGCCCCCGGCCAGTTGTGGGGGTTCATTAGTATATATAAAACTTTCTGCCTTTCTTGGCCTATCAATGTCTTGTTAGAGATTTAACTTTTCTCATTCTGAACATGGTCATTCAACTACGTTTCATAAAGTAGATTCTGTTAATCTCGTCATAAATATTCTTGATGTCGCTATTGCCTCCTGATCTCGGCATTCGATGATGGAGACTTATTTGCAATGTTCTTGAAGTTGCCGGGATGATGACCTTGAGTTGATTTTCAAATATCGAGATGACTCGTTCTCGGCTTACTTTATGTTTGTTTACTGTCTCGACCTCGTCCTGCTACTCGTATGTAGGTTTATTATGCCGGCTTGGATTCTCTTAGGCATATCGGCCTCGTCCTGACACGTGTCGGTCCAGTATTGGCAGTCTCTAAACGGCGGTCGGGTCACCTCAATCGTTTCTTCTCCTCATTTTGTACGGCGCACGTGCTTGATTGATGGGACATTCATCTTGAAAAACGTGGCCCATTAAATGCGTTTGATGATGACTTCGTGGGTGTACGTGCAACCCGTAGGTCATGGGTCAGATCCGGGTCAAACCGACCTTAAATTTTTTAACCCGCCCTACTTATATGCTCAAAATCCCTCAAATCTTCTCATTTTCAAATTCTTGCCCAAGGGAATAGCGTGCTCACCGCCGGCGAGTTTCCGGAGACCTTGATTTTTGTTGCCAATCCCGCCGTTTGATTTCAATTCTTTTCCTCCGTTCTGTCGGCCAATCTTTTTTCTCCGATTGCAAACTTGACGAAGGTACTGTTCCGTCCTCTTTTTCCCTCTACGATTTTTTGCCATTTGTTTAGGGTTTTGGAATTGCAAAGCTTCAATCTTTACTCCCTTCTGCATTTCTACTAGTAGATCTAACTTTAGAGTAGTTTCTCCTTTCTGTTATGTCTGATATTCCCCATTTTGACCCCGACATCATGTATGGTTTCTATGAGCGGAACAATAGGGTATATAGGCTGTCAGAGGGGAAATGGAAAATGTTGTCCTTAATAGCCATTAGTGATCTGCTGTTTCTGAACAAAACTCCTAGAGACGACGTTAGGTATCCTCGGGCCTTTTTGCCCCTAGAACCCTTGATGATAGCGTAGATGGCGTAATTCTTCTCAACACTTTCGACGCCATTATTCGGCACATTTTTCTTCATTATGTTAAGGACAAGTCGGCTTTCCGACTCTTTTTGAGGGTCCTTCCTCGGCCCCAGAAGCTGAATCGGGGGGGGGGGAGGTCACCTCGTCCTCGGCACGGGATGATTCTAACCCCTTGATTGATGCAGGTATGGCCTAGGAAAGCGTTTCCGGGAGGATTGTAGATAGGTTTGCAGAGGAGGTCGCGGTCGCGCGGGGAGGCCGAGATGGGGCAGGTCCTTCCGGCTCGACTCGCCGAAGACATCCTTCCAGTGGTGACGCCATGATTAGGGATCTCTACAATAATTATGGTGTGGATCGTCGGGAGTTCAAACTTTCCCATAGCAGGGCTCATCCGTTTTCCAACGAGAGAGAGGCAAAACGTTTCTACTACAACGACGCCTTCCTTCCATTTTTCTACAAACAGTTTCAACTCGGTCTTCGCCTTCCCCTGGATCCTTTCATTAACGAGTACATGGAAGAGTGGAATATTGTGCCGGCTCACCTGGGCGCTAATGCCGTGAGGTATCTTACCGGTTTTATCATTCTCTGTCGTAGCCTTGGTTTTGAGCCTTGTATGTCGGCTTTTTACCATTTCTTCAAGTCGTCTTATAACTCTTCTTCCAGAACCATTACTATCAAATCTGACCCCCACAAGCCTAAACTTATGATTCCCATATCCAATGTTGTGAATAAAGTAACCCGCTGGAATAACAACGTTATCAAGGTTGAGAGCCTACTTGGATGGGAATTCCTGGGCCCTAACAAAGGCCCGGCGAGGCCTGAAGCCGTATATCGGCCATCCTGGAGTGCCAGTTTGATAAGGAGGTTAGAAGAGTTTTCCGCCTCAGCTACCTTTGATTGGGGGAGGACCGAGTTAGATTTCAAATATCATGTTCAAGCCGGTTTGATGAGAGGCCCGATTGGCGGTATTATGCCGAGAGTTGTGGTGGAGAGAGGAAGACGATTTCTGGCTGGGTGGTACATCCCGGTTTTGTTTTTCACTCGGAGTGTGACGTTTGTAAAGCCGAGAATGACAAGTGTCTCCTGGCGCGAGATATAATAGGATGTAATGCTTTTCCTTTGATACCTTTCCTACCCTTTTCCCGTTTTGCTTTACTATCGTCCTTAACCGCCTCCTTAACTTATGCAGATCTTTCGATGGACGACCTCCAGATCATTGAAGCCGAGGAGCTTGACCCCGCCATGGCGGCGAGAAGGAAGAGGCAGCTGTCGCGCACCCGGGGCATTGAAAAACGTCATGCCGATATGGAGGCCCGACAAGGGGCGTTGCAGGCCCAAGGTGCTGCCTCATTCCTACTGGTCCCTCTGTCATCCAGGTAGAGGCGGGTGGAGGGGACGACATCGAGATTGTGGAAAGGGAGGTTGAGGTGGAAGTTAACCCTGCACCGGAACAGGATCTAGGCCAGCACGATGAGATCGAGGTCGAAGTGGACCAAGTGGGCCGTCGAGGGAAGAGGCCGTTAGAAGAGTTTAGAGATGTTTCTGTGCCTCCTTCCAAGAGGACTCCTTCAACTCGTGGCTCAGCCTCGGCCTCAGGCTCCTACTGAAGCCGAGATTAACGAACTGGCCAATGCTCTTGGAAATGTGATGATCATCCCTGTCTTGACGACTCTGTCCGTTCTGGCCCCGCTCTTAGGCTTGGTGCGACTGTCATCAAGAGGGTCATGAATCAGAGAACTGCTCAAAGGTTGGTAGACACTAGGCCGACCTCTACTCAGCTTCGGAACCGGAAAGGTTTACTCATCAGCGAGGTATTTTCACGCTTAGTTTTTCTGAATTTTTACTTTTGATTCTAATACTTCGCCATACTGTTCTCTCCTTTGCAGCTGGCTTCCATTGCCCAACATGAGTATGCATTGATGCAGCTTGCTGTGAGTAACGCCAAGAAGTTTGAGGACGAGGTTGGGCCTTTGCGTGCTTCTAATGCCGAGCTTAAGGAGAGGGTAGAGAAACTTGAGCATGAGAAGCTATCTTTTGAAGTCGAGTTGAAGAAGGCAGCTGATAAGTCGGCGGATGCGGTTGAAGCTGTTCGAAGGGCCGAGACAATTGTCAGGACGGCCAGAGAAGAAGCCGATATTTCTAAGGCCGACTTGGAGAAAGAGCGCCAACGAGCCGAGAGTCTAATGCTTGAGAAGGTCGCTGTTGAGGCGAGGCTTGACCAGATGGAGGAGAGCATCCCAAGTCGAGAGGTGAGGGCTGTCGAAGCCTTCAAGAAGGGGCCAGAGATGAGGGCAGCTGTTCAGGACGAGGTAGGGAGCACTTACAATGATGCATGGTTCAACCTATCTCGGCTTCTCTGGATCGACCCTGAAGTTAACATAACTCTCGACAAGCTTGCCCGGCTCTATAATCAAGATGCTTACGGGGTTGAAGCTCGTGCTGCTCATTCCCAGATCCCTTATTCTGACAAGGGTTTGAGAGTGATCAGGAGCCGAGACCACCAGGCTGGAAATCCTCAATGGGTCCCTCCTCCGGTTGAAGCAGGGAATCTAGATGACTTGATTGTGCAGGTGGAGGAAGAAGCAGGAGATGGCCTTGATTAGTTTGGGTAGGAGGCCTGTTTGGATTGAACAATTTTTCTTTTGTAATGATTCAAGTATTTGTATGGCTCGGCCCAGAGTACTTGGGGGAGCAAACACTTGATATTTTTGTTTGTTTTAAGTATTTGTACGACTCGGCCCAGAGTGACTGGTGGAGTCTAAACACTTACTTTCTGTTTATTTTGAAAGTGTATGCCTAGGTCCCATAGTTATCTGGGAGGCGTAAAAACTTGACAAGTATTGTCTCGTTACTTGTTAATGTTCTATCTCTGCTCGAGACGTCTTAACTTTGTTTGAAGTGAGGAGACGTTGCTTAGCCTGGTTGAGGCCCTTTGTAGGCTGTGGTCGTTCACCACTACGGGCGAGACGAGTGTTTGTGAACTCGGTTTTGCTAGGACTAACTCGTTGCTAGTCTCAAATTGTTATGGGGACTAGATGTAATAATCTTAACCCAAATTTGAGAGCACTAGCCGTTAGAGCTAGGTTTTGATTATAGCCGTGTTAAGCTATGTTAGAAGGCCGTGGTCGTTCACCATCGGGATGAGCATTTAGGAGCTCGGTTCGATAAGGACTAACTCCTGGCTAGTCTCAAATTGTCGTGGGGACCAGATGTAATAATCTTAACCTAAGTTTGAGGGCACTAGCCGTTAGAGCTAGGTTTTGATTACATCGACATGGCTAAGTGATGCCGGGATTGTGCTTTTAACTAAAAATTTTGTAAAAGGAAAATTAATTTATAGGAGAATCAAACTAGACATATCTAAGCTATAAAATCTAATTTAGAAAGTAAATCTAAGCAAATAAAAAGTAGGTAGAATACCGAGGTACTAATGATAGTATTTCCTCAAGTGCTCCGAGTGCCAGGGGTGTTTCAACTCTTTTCCTTCCGGAGTTTTGAGCATGTAGGTTCCCTCTCGGATGATATGAGTGACAATGTAGGGGCCTTCCCAATTGGGGGAGAGTTTGTTTTGCTGGGCTTTCAAGTGTGTCGACTCGATCTTTCTGAGTACCCAGTCGCCGACTTCAAAAACTCTCTTCTTTACTTTGCTGTCATGGTAGGCTTTAGTCCTTTGCTTGTAATTAATCATTCTTAACTGAGCCGTCAGCCTTTTTGCTTCAACCAGGTCTAAGTCGAGGAGTCGGTTGTATTCATTGGCCACTTCGTCATAATTGGATACCCTGAAGGTCGGCAAGGCCATCTCGGCTGGTGCCATAGCCTCTGAACTGTAAGTTAGTGCAAAGGGAGTCTCCCCAGTCGGCCCTCGAGTGGTTGTAAGAACTGCCCATAAAGCAAGGGGGAGGTCGTCCAGCCACTTTCCTTGACTTCCTTCTAGGCTTTTTGTCAGGGCTTTCAATATCAATTTGTTTGCTGCTTCGGCTTGACCGTTACCTTGAGGGTGACTGACGGATGATTTTTTTGCTTAACTCCAAGCCTGCCCAACTCCTCGGTGAAGGCGTCCGAGAATTGGAGTCCATTGTCGGTCACGATACTATGAGGTACATCGAACCGACACCAGATATAGTCATGGATGAAATTGATGGCGTTCTCCTCTGTGATTTTGGCCAAAGGCTTAGCTTCCACCCACTTTGTGAAATAGTCAACTGCTACAATAACAAATTTGTTGCTTCCTTTAGCTAAAGGGAAAGGCCCAATGATGTCGACTCCCCACATATCAAATGGCCACGTCGGTATGACGAGGGTTTGCTCCACTGGCGGTACTTTGGGCAGGTCTGAGAAATGCTGGCATTTGTCACACTTTTTCACATAAGCTTGGGCTTCTTCCCTTAAGTTCGGCCAGTAATAACCGAGTGTGATCACTTTATCGGCAAGGGTTCTGGCCCCCGGGTGTCCTCCACAGATTCCCTCATGTATCTCGGACAACAGCTTCTGGGTGTCTTTAGGGGAGACACATCTCAGGAGAGGTCTGGAGAATGATCTGCGGTACAGAATGTCGTTCCAGACTACGTATCGAGCCGACTTCCTCTTTATCGTTTTGGCCGCTATCTTGTCCTCCGGTAACTTGCCTTCCTTAATGTAGTCCTTGTAGTCTTCAATCCAGGTTCTTTCTTCATCATCCAGAATAAGGATCTCAAGTCTCTCGTAGGCAGGTTGGTCGGCATAGATGATCAGTGGGCTGGTCTCTTCTGACATGGCCATTTTTGACAACAGATCGGCCTCCTGGTTGTGCTCTCGTCCTACTTGCCTGATTTCCCAAAACTCCAAGTTTTTTGTCATACTTAAGACGAGATCCCGGTACTTAGTCAGCATGTGGTTCTCGGTGTTATATTCTCCTTTCACTTGGTTCACCACGAGTTGGGAATCACTGTAAGCTACCAGTTTGTTGGCACCAAAGAACTTCGCCCTTTCTATTCCCAAGATCAAGGTCTCGTACTCGGCCTGATTGTTAGAAGCTGGGAATTTAAATCTGATGAAATCCCGTGCTACATGTTCGCCGCCTGGACTGGTTAGGTACACTCCTGCCCCACTTCTATCTTTGGTTGTCGACCCGTCTGTATATAAGATCCAGCAATCTTGTGGGAGCGCTTCTAGAGGTTCTCTGTCCATGGGAAATTTCCTCTTCCGGGTGGTCGGCGTATATTCGCTTGAGATCGCGGTCTCGACCAGAAAGTCTACCAGGGGCTGCGCCATCAATATCTTCCTCAGTTTAAAAGTTATGTCGAACTCGGTCAATTCTATAGACCAGTTGAGTAGTCTGCCGGAACTGTCCATCTTGTGAAGTATCTTTCTTAGCGGGGCATCGGTGTAGACCGTGATGGGGTGAGAGGAGAAATATGCTCGCAATTTTCTAGCGGCGATGACCAAAGCGTATGCTATCTTCTCGGCATTAAAATATCTACTCTCGGTTTCTGACAATGCTTTGCTGACATAGTAAACCGGCTTCTGGATCCCGTTGTCTTCGCGCACTAACACGGCTGCCACGGCCTTGTCTGTTGCAGCCAGGAATACTGAGAGTGTTTCTCCCATGATCGGACTACTGAGTAAAGGGGGCGAGCCTAGGTACTCTTTCAATTGCTTGAACGATTCCGAGCACTCCTTGGTCCAGACGAAGTCTTTAGTTCCTTTTAGAGCCTTGAAGAAAGGAAGTGATTTCTCTGCCGACTTGGAGACGAATCTTCCTAGGGCGGCTACTCTTCCGTTCAATCTTTGAACCTCGTTTATGCATGTCGGCTCTTTCATGTCGACCAAGGCTTGGATCTTCTCCGGGTTCGCCTCAATGCCGCACTGGGATACCATGAAACCGAGGAACTTGCCTGCTGTGACCCCGAACACGCATTTACTAGGGTTGAGCTTCATATCGTTCTCCTTTAGATTCCTTATGGTCTCCGTTAGATCCGGGATGTGACTTCCTGACTTAGTTTTTATTACCATGTCGTCAATGTAAGCCTCCATGTTTCTGCCGATCTGGGATTTGAACACCTTGTTCACCATCCTTTGATAAGTTGCACCGGCGTTCTTGAGGCCGAAAGGCATCATCGCATAACAGTAATTCCCTCCCGCTGTTTGGAAGGCGGTTTTCTTAATGTCTTCCTCGGCCATCTTGACTTGGTGGTAACCGGAATAAGCGTCCAGGAAACTCAGAGTTTGATGTCCGGCAATGGAGTCCACCAACTTGTCGATCCTGGGAAGCGGGTAGCTGTCTTTTGGGCATGCCTTGTTGAGATCCGTGAAGTCAACACACATTCTCCACTTCCCATTCTTCTTCTTCTCCATCACGACATTAGCTAACCATTTCGGGTATGTTGTTTCTTGGATTATCCCGACCTTTAACAGCTTATCCACCTCGGCCTCGATTGCTTTCTCTTTCTCGGTGGAGAAAGCCCTTCTTCCTTGTCTGATTGGTTTAAAAAACTTCTCGACCTCTAGCTTATGAAGAGCTACGGCTTCTTTAACTCCAACCATGTCTTCTACCCTCCATGCAAATACATCCAAGTTGCTTTTGAGCAGAGTGATGAGTTCCTCTCTCTCTTCTTGGGGAAGTTGTCTCCCAATCTTTATTTTCTACTCGGGGTAGTCAAGGTTAATGATGATCTCGTCCAACTGATCGACCGGTCTCAGCTCGGGTCCTTCCCTGAATTCCAAAGTTTCCACAGTGATTTGCTTGATCCTCTTTTGTTTGTTATCCGGGCTCTTTCTTTCGCCTTCCAAGCTCAGGTTTCCCATATCTGGGAGCTTGTCCATCTCGACCTCTATAGTTGCGGGCTCTGTGGCCTTTGAGTTCTGGACGAGAGTGAGGGCTGAGGAACTTGGCTCGTCTTGATCTATGTTTATGGATATAGATCCAAAGCCATCCAATCCATAAGTGACGCCTTCCTCCGTCGTCTTGCCATCAAGTGACATAGTTTCCTCGGATGTTTCCATTGTTATCACACCTATCTTGGGGGCTGATGTTGTCACCGTGGTCGACTTGGATATGACGATGTTCCTTTCCGGCGTGTCAACCTCCATACGAGCTTTAGTTTTCCTGGACCTCATGACATGTTCTAAGAAGTGTTTTGGGTTTCCAAGGACACATCCTATTCCTTCTGGAGTTGGGAATTTCACCCTTTGGTGAGGTAGAGAGACAACCATTCCCAATTTTCCTTGACTAGGTGAGCCGAGGATGGCATGATAATCGCTAGCCAGGTCCATAACAATGAAAGTGATCGTGGCCGACGTCTTGTAAGGGTAGTCGCCGACTTCCAATAGTAGGTCCACCGTTCCTTTAGCCTCGGCTTTATGATTAGTGAAACCCTCTAATCTCCCATTGTAGGGGGCCAACATGGTATCCGGCAGCTCCATCTCTTTGAAGGTCTTGTAGTATAGCACATCTTTGGCGGCTCCCGAGTCTATAAGTAGTCTTTCTGACTCACAATTATCTATACGTCTGGTGATGACCAAAGGATGTTCTCTCATGGCCCTGTTTCCGGCCAACTCGTTTGGGGAGAAACTGATCACCTCCTCCCCCTTATGGATCCACGGGGGAATGTGGTAGACCTTACTAAGCTCATGGATTTGTTCCCTTAGCCGTGTATTTGAAGGAATTTCTTCCCGGATTACGCCGATTAACTTTGCCCGGGGTGGTCTGTCGTCTCGGCCACCTTCTCTCTCGTCTTCCCTCGGGCGCTTGTTATCCTTTTTGGCTATGAACTCATCCAACTTTCCTTGATCAGCCCATCGCTGCAGTATCTTCTTCAAGGCAAAGCAATTGTCGGTCTCATGCCCATTGTCCCGGTGATAAGCACAGTATTTGCTCGAGTCCCGGGGAAATTTCGGATTGTCTCTTAGAGGCTTTGGGTCCGGTAAGTTGACCAGGGTCATTATCTCGGAAATCGGCTTTGTGAGAGGTGTAAAGACCTCTGTACCCCGGGTTCTATTTTTTCCTCTGTTCCCCCCTCCGTTGGTGCCTTGTGCCGAGTCCGAAGTGAGCCGACTTTCTTTTCCGTGATCTCGATCTCGGTACCCGGACAACAATTTCTTCTTTTCCTCAGTATTGGCTGTAGCATAAGCCATCTGGTATAGCTCAGATTTGGTGAGAGGTTCTCTTACTGACAGTTCGTAGGTGAGGTCCTCTGACCTTTGCCCATTATAAAAGCACATTATGATTTCCCTGTCAGTAAGTCTTTCTTCTATTGAATCGGCCAAGTCCCTGAACCTGTTGTAGAAGCTCATGGTCGACTCGCTCTTCCCTTGGACAATGTTCGCCAAGTCTGATAACCTCTTCTTCTTGGCCCCAGCCGTGGCGAATTATTCTAAGAAACTCGTCTTCAACTTAGAGAAAGAGTCGATGCTCTTTCTTTCCAGGTCCATGAACCAGGATCTGGCTGCCCCATGTAACGTACTAGCAAAGGCCTTGCAAAGCACGTCGTCCTTGTTAGATAGGAGAGCCATCATTCCTTCAAAGGATTGAAGGTGATCCATGGCGTCAGTATTGCCAGAGTATTTCTCCAAATGAGGGAGTTTCAGCTGTGGAGAGGGTGGAGAGTCTTTAATCCATTGGGCAAATGGACGCATTGCGTCATAGTCGGTCTTTGGTTTTCTATGCCCCTGATTCATCTCTATATTATCAATTCTTTCTCGTAGGTCCATTATGACCTGTTCACTGAATCCCGAACTGTTGTGGGAACTTCTAGGTCGGTCTCTTTCTCTATCTCGACCTCTTCCCACGACTCGGCTGACGTCCGGATCCTCTCGGTGTCGTCTCGGCGGAGTGCGATGAGGTGGATCTCGTCTAGGCGGATTTTGCTCTTGGTTTTGCCATACTCTTCTTTCTCCCAAATATCTCACACCTGGTGACTTTGCTTCCTGCTCCCTTCTTCGGTTTATCTGATTTCTCAGATCTCTTTCATCAGGATTGAACGGACCGAGACGACCATCAAGTCGGCTAGGTGGGGCGGCTCAATTCCTTCGGGGAGGTGCAGGTGGATCCTGACGACATCTGCCATCAGCTGGAAGGTCTTCCCTGCGTTCGCTTCTCTCGCCGTCTCCCCTGACCTCTCTATTGTCAGTCGGTTGAATGAAAGGAGCTAGGGAGTGATCCGGATCGAATTCCAAGAGAGCTCGCTGGGCATCAGCTAATTACTGAAGGGTAGTAAGGTTATGTTGTAGCAATACCCTTCGATCAATGAGGGAGGGCCTAGATGGGCCAGCTTCGGTAGGTAGATGACGTGATACAGTTCGCCTCCGTCGCCCATACTGATGAGTAATCTCAGGTGGCGGACCTCTGGAGCGAGTGTGCATTCCATGTCCCGGAGGGGGGGGGGAGGGAGACCTTGATTCAACGCATTATTGTTTGCCATGTTCGGCGGCGGCGGATTCCGGCTAGCGTCGGGAGTGACGCTCGCTTCCTGTCCGTCAGTAAGGACTTTGGACATGATGAATTTGCAGTTTTCCGAATGGAATAATTCTCCAAACAACGATTTCCGGCAATGGAACCAAACTGATGCTGCACGAAACGTGTTGGATCAGCCCTCCGTCTAGTGGTTCGGATAATCCCAGCAAAGAATATCTTCGTGTCCGGAATCTGCACACAATGAACAAACGTGAACTAGCCGGGGCTTCACCGGCGAAGGCCCTCCGGCATGAGAGTAAGAATTCGGGTGATCTGTGAATAGAGAAATCAATGGACTAGTTAGGGCCCAAGAGTTCGTTACCCGTTCCTGTGTAGAGGACCTTTTTTATAGGCGTGGGTGTATGAGTTCTGACTTGTCGAGAAAGCCAGGAAGCCCGTGGTGATGTAGGACTCATATTCCTTGGAGATAGACTCCTGATAAGGATGGATTAAGCCCTGTTATCTGATAGGAGAGTTATCCTTGTTTGGATAAGGTCTCTCAATTTTAGAGTTGTAGTATAACTCTATAAGTGGATTCCCGATAGAAGGCGGCATATGGTGTAAGTCATCCCGTCATCTGTCTCGGCTTTGTCACGGAAGCGGCTAGGGATCGGGCCTATTGGAACTCGGCCTAGGCAAGGTCTGCCTGCTGGATGTCGGCCTCCGGGAAGGTGGGCTTCGTTAATGGGCCTCAGGGGTGTGAGCCCAGAATGTATGAGTCCCATTTAACCAAGTCGGTTTATGTCGTTCAATTTCTAATAGTAAAAAAAATTTAATGACCTAAATGTCGACCGACGACGGTAGGGTATGGGCTTATACCGATACTTCTACCTTCAAACTTCAATCTAAACTGCAGGCGGAGCTATGCTACACTACACAAAAAAGGGGGCGCGATTCCCCGTGCGCGTTTGATTCTAAATTTGTTCCTTTTACTAATACAAATATTAAAGTTTTAGTGCAATTACTTAGAATTTACCCCCTTTGAGTGAAGAACAAAATATACTCCCTCCGTTCCAGCATCCGTTCCAGCACAAGTAGAACTTATTTCCTTTTTAGGCCGTCCTAAAACAATTGAGACTGCCTAAAATGGAAATGTTTTAATATATTTATATTCAACAACACCACCATTTAACCCCACTAATTCGCTCTCTTCATTTTCCATCACTCATTTATTCAACCAACACTACTATTTACCCTACTTTTTCTCTCTCTTCATTTTTCACCACACATTCACTATTTTCTCTTAATTATTGTGCCCACTCCTCTACTCCTACTTGTGCCGGGATGGAGGGAGTACTAAATACTCCGTCCCACCATCCCAGAAAAATAGTCCACTTTTTTTCGTTGTTACTACGATGAAACTTTGAGTGGTTATAAATGCTACTTATAATTATGTTAATGTGAATCTAAAAATTAATATTATTTATAATAATGTATCAAGAACAATTTCAAAAATATCATTAGAATAATTAAAAGTAGCTTTAATTATTACTCAAAGTTCTTTCGTAAAACCCATAAAAATAGGGGGACTATCATTCTGGGACAGAGGGAGTATTTTTTTTGCCTTCTTTTACTTGCTGAAAATAATCCCCTCTCCCATCTTTTCCCCTTCTAGCTTGAACTGAACCTAACCAGAAATAACTTCAAACTCAAGACCCGAAATCCCCACTCTTCCCTGAGAATCTTGGTTATGTAACGTACATGCGAACTGCAAACCTTTTCCTTCAAAGAAAGAAAGATTACCTTAATGGTCCAAATGTACTCCCTCCCTCTCGGGAAAAGTTAGTTTATAGAATAGAGATAAACCGGGAACTAGCGATCTAAATAGAAGAAATCAGCAAAGTCGCAGAGCAGGCGAGGAGTGGCCGATCCGAGCAAAGGACTCGGCCGTGTGCCTCGGGCGAGTCAAGGCTGGGGAGCGGCCGTGCACTAACCGGGCAGAAAACACACCTTCTGATGAATGGTGCTCAGCCGAGCTAATCAAGCGACTCGGGTGAGCTGCTCGGGCGAGCATGTAAGCGGGAGCGGCCGTGCAGCTGCTGGACGGGAATATGCTGAATTTCGGGAATTCTAATTAGACTAGGTTTGGTCTCATTCTAGGTTATGTATATAAACAATGTTCCGCCCCCATACTCATTGTAACTTCAGATTTACATATTATAGTGCAAGATCCTGGCTTGGTAGTGCCCCTAGACGTAGTCAAACATATTGACGAACTGGGTAAACATTTTTGTGTTCTTTTGTCTTTTGCTTTGGTTATCTATTTCTTGTGCTTGTTTGTGGTGCGGTGATTTCTTGCGATTTGCTTGGGTGTTGGGTTGGGAAGGGCTTATTCCATAACAACTGGTATCTAGAGCTCCGGTTTAACGATCCGGATTTATCAAGCAATCAAGAATGGGCAAGGATAAACAAGTGGTGGAGAAATTTAATGGGTCTGATTATGATTTTTGGAGGATGCAAATAGAGGATCTCTTTTATAATAAGGATCTCTATATGCCTCTAAAAGGAGTCAAGCCGGAAAGCGAAAAACAGGAAGACTGGGATCTCATGGATCGGAAAGCCTTAGGGGTGGTTCGATCTACTTTGTCGAAGTGATCGCGAAGACTACCAAGAAGGCGAAAACCACCAAGGAGTTATTGGATTATCTTACTGAGAGATTTGAAACACCATCTGGTGCAAATAAGGTTGATTTGATACGCAAGATGGGTAATCTCAAGATGCAAGAGGGAGGATCCATAGCTAAACACATCGATGAGTTTATGGATGTTATAGACTCATTGGCTGCGTTGGAGATTACTTTCGGTGACGAGGTTCATACGTGTTTATTGCTAGCGTCTTTACCAAGAAGTTGGAGCGGAACGGTGACAGCGTTAAATACTTCAGCGGGTAAGAACAAATTGAAGTATGATGATGTTAAGGACTTTCTCTTGGGCGAGGAAAATCGCATAAAGAAGTTGGGGACACCGTCTACTTCGGAATCGGTCTTGGCTACAACTAGTAGGGGAAGGCCGGGTTCTAGCAATAAAGGGAGAACAGGGTCAAGGGAAAGTGTAATGGGGGTGGGAGTCAGTCTGTGGAGAACAAAGAAAGACCAATGGTTGCAAGAGGATCGGTTGAGTGCTATCATTGTAAGGAGTTAGGACACTACAAGAGGGCTTGTCACATGCGAGGGGATAAATCGGTGAATGTGATAACTGAGGGGTGAAGATGAACTGATTCTGAGCGTTAGTAGTGCGCTAGAATCATGGGTGCTGGATTCGGGGGCATCATTCCACTCATGCGGTCCTGCAGAGGAGATGGAAAATTACACTTTCGGTGATTTCGGAAAGGTCTATCTGGCGGATGGCGAGCCTTTGGAAATCAAGGGGAAGGGGGATGTCAGAATAGGGGCATCGGACGGGAAGGTCTTACATCTACACGGGGTCAGACACATTCTGGGTTTGAAAAAGAACCTGTTATCAGTTGGGCAGCTGGGTGAAGAAGGTTACACGGTAACTTTTAGCTGCAGGAACTGGGTTATTACCAAGGAGGATTCTGAGATCGCTCGGGGTAATAAGGAAGGAAGATTGTATTTGACGAACAACACCAAGGATAGTATCGCGGTGGCGTCGGCCAAGGGTGATACGGATTTGTGGCACTGTCGATTGGGTCACATGGGTGAGAAGGGTAAGTTGGTTCACACGGATTTATGGGGACCGGCCCCGATAACTTCTCGGGGTGGTGTGTCATATTACATGACCTTCAATGATGATTCTACAAGGAAGTTCTGGGTTTACTTCTTAAAGGGGAAAGATAAAGCTTTCAGGATATTTAAGAAGTGGAAGACCTTGGTGGAGAATCAGATGGGACTTAAGCTCAAATGCTTGAGATCGGATAATGGTGAGGAGTATGAGCTCAGGGAGTTTGAGGAATGCTGTGATGCGAATGAAATTTGCATGGATGTTCCAGACTCGGGTGGGAGCAAGACGGTTCATGATGACCAAGGACAAGGGGTCACTGAAGATGAACCAAATACTCCAGGACCGGATATTCCACTGCGTAGATCTAACAGTGAGTGTAGATCGGATGACAAGGCTCCAGGTTTCTCAAGCAAGGATAAGTTGAAGCTATGCAAAGCTTCAACGGGGCTTGGATAATAGGGGAGGAGGATGGTACTACCATGATCGAGGTGAGCACTATAGCACTAAGGATGAGTTAAAGACGGATACGGGGCTTGTATACAGGTTGATCTCTAGGTGGGAGATTGTTGGAATAGAGATAAACCGGGAACTAGCGATCTAAATAGAAGAAATCAGCAACGTCGCAGAGCAGGCGAGGAGCGGGTGATCTGGGCAAAGGACTCGGCCGTGCGCCTCGGGCGAGTCAAGGCTAGGGAGCGGCCGTGCACTAATCGGGCAGAAAACACACCTTCTGATGAATGATGCTCGGCCGAGCTAATCAAGCGACTCGGGCGAGCATGGAAGCGGGAGCGGCCGTGCAGCTGCTGGACGAGAATATGCTGAATTTCGGGAATTCTAATTAGACTAGGGTTTGGTCTCATTCTAGGTTATGTATATAAACAATGTTCCGCCCCCATACTCATTGTAACTCCAGATTTACATATTATAGTGCAAGATCCTGGCTTGGTAGTGCCCTCAAACGTAGTCAAACATATTGACGAACTGAGTAAACAATTTTTTGTGTTCTTTTGTCTATTGCTTTGGTTATCTATTTCTTGTGCTTGTTTGTGGTACGGTGATTTCTTGCGATTTGCTTGGGTGTTGGGTTGGGAAGGGCTTATTCCACAACATATACTACCTTCGTCCCTAAATGAGTGTCCATTTTCAAGAAATTTTTATCCAAAAATGAGTGTCCATTTTGATCATAACTTTGTCCGTAAATGTTTTTTTTTTTGAAATTTTTTCCACCGGTCTCTTTATACTTGTAAAAACTAGATGTTTGCAAAGAGGATTACAAGATTATATATGAATTTTGCCACAAAATTGTACAAAAATTTATGTCTCTTAAAATAAATTTTAGACACTCATTTAGGGATAGAGGTAGTAGTATTTTTTTATTCTTAATTTGAATGAATTTGAGCAATAATTAAGTTATATTAATTTTTTGAATAATAGTTTTATAATTGAGTATCAATAACAAGTTTTAGATTTGTATTAAGATACGTAAAATATAACTTAAATTATTGCTCACTCAAACTACAATAAAAAGTCAAACTACAAAAAAAAAAGTGGAACTAAATTTTCAGGACGAAAGAAGTACTCCTTCCGTCCCATACCAAAGGGCACAGTTTGACTTTTTTGGTCAACTGAATCAATCTTTGACCATAATATTACGAATATCTAAATATCTCTATAAAATTCTAAAAATTGTTAATGATCGTATATCTAATAGTGAGACAATAACAATTTTTAGAATTTCATAGATATATTTAGATATTCATAAAATTATAGTAAAAAATTGATTTAGTTGACCAAAAAAGTCAAACTGTGCACTTTGGTATGGGACAGAGGGAGTATTATATTTGTCCCCATACAATTGAAGGCAATAAATAAATAAATAAGAGCTTGTCTTTTGTGAAACTTCCGCACAGCGTGCCGGCGGCTCGCACGGAGCCGAGCCGTTTAATTTTTTTTTGGTTTTGGCCGCCAACTTTTCTTTTCCTCGCCATTTTTTTGCTCTCCAACAAAGTAACACTTTTTATAACGAAATGTAACATTTTTTTTTCAAAATGTTTCACAATTTTGCTGCAATAGATTAAAGATAACATAAGATTGACAACTAAAATAATGTCACATTTTATAATAAATGAATGTAACATTTTTTTATAAAGAAATGTAACACTCTTTTTTTCAAATGTAACACTTCTTTGAAAAAAAAATAACATAACATTGACAAGACTAAACTAATGTTATATTTTATAAATGAATGTAACATTTTTTTTTCCTAAATTGTAATAGTTTATATTCTTAAATGTAACATTATATCTAAAATGTAATAATTTTTATTGAGAAATTAACAATTGAAATGCAAACCCGATTATATACATGAATTTTTACTCTTTTTTAAAGAAAAAAAGTAACATTTACTAAATAAAAATATTAAATTCATCTATATATATAATTATAATTATATATGAACTCTTTTACACTTCAAATATTACTTTTTCTAGCCACAAAACTATCAAAACTATTTAAATTTTCATGGAAAACTGATGCTACATTTGACAGTAATCAGTGTTACTTTTTGAAGATGAAACTGTTACTTTTATTAGAACAGAGTGTTACATCTCAGGTGATGAGCAACTCAATTTTTTGTGTTAAAAAGTACTCCCTCTGTTCCAGAAAAGTTGAAAAATTACTTTAGAGTTGAGAAATTAAATATATAATATTATATTAAGAATAAAAGTTAGAAAGGAAGAGAGAGAATTAGTGGGGGTGGAAAGAGAATGAGCGGAGAATAATGAGTGGTTGTGAGGAATAGAGAGAATGAGTGGAGAATTTTAAAAGTAATAAAAAACTTCCATTTTTGGATTGTTTCAACTTTTGTGAAATACCCTAAATGGTAAAAATGTTGCAACTTTCTTGGAACGGAGGGAGTTTTTTTTTTTTAAAACAATAAAACCATATCATGACTTATCTAGTTTGATTCGTCTCGTCGAGACGAACACAACGGTATTTTTTTTCCGACTTCAAAATCTCAAGATATTGCATTTTAAAATTAATGTAGTTTTTTTTTTTAAATGACACATGGCAGCGCACCGGCGTGTGCCTCATAGCGCGCCACATGTCACAAATTGATTGGCTGGTTGGAAAATGGGTGGGTAAGTGGATCTGAATCAGGCCGGGCGGGTTTTACCCGCTGGTATGGCCCGCCGCACCGTCGCACCACACACGCCCGCCGCATTTGAGAATTTGCCAATAAATAAACTCCCTCCGCTTAATCACAAAATCTTGGGAAATTGCATAACTCCCAGGAAAAACGTGTTTTAAAAAAATCACGGTGACATTTTTGTAAATATGTGGAACTTCTTTAAAAAACGCGCGGTGACATTTTTGTAAATAATCAAAACTTTTCAACAGTTCTGGATATCAATATAAAACCTTCTGGATATGAGATTGATAGCCAGAACCTTTGAAAGTGATAGCTAGAAGGGTCATTTTTGTAAAAAATCGGAACTTCTCAACGGTTCTGGATATCAATATAAAACCTTCTGGATATGAGATTGATAGCCAGAACCTTTTGAAAATGATAGTCAGAAGGGTCTTGGATGTCAATATAAGGCCTTCTGGATATCAATATAAAGCCTTCGAGATATGAGATTGATAGCCAGAACCTTTGAAAGTGATAGTCAGAAGGTTTTTCTAAATATTTTTTTAGAGTAACAGAAGTGTTAATAGATAGCCAGTGACAATGTTTTGGATGACCAGTTGCTGTGTTACAAAGGTCCAGTGAGTGTGTTGAGGACTGCCAGATGATTTTGAAAAACATGTTTTTCCCAACCACTAGGAAAAACGCATTTTACAAGAGACCAACTCCCGCTTAATATGTAATAGTACCTTTTGCCATTAATGTTTGTCTCCAAAAAGATTGTCTTATTTTTAAAATTGTGTTTTAGAATAGTTAAATTTCTAAATTTAACCTTGTTGAAAGTCAGTTATTACTTGCAATAAATTCTATTTTGCTGGGTGGGTTCAAGAATTAAGGAAAATGTGATGTGTTGTGAGTGTTGATAGTTGGGTATGTTGGTCCCAAATGGCAACAAGGGTATGAAAATAGCTAGAGGGGGGGGGGGGTGAATAGCTGTTTTAAAATTCTTTTCGTACCCTTGAAAATTCAATGGAAAATGAGCACTTAATAAAATAAGCGTTATGAAATGCGCCTAAGTGAGTGAGTGAAATGCACAGCGGAATAGTTAAGTAAAATAGGCGCAAATGATTAAAAGGGGCGCAACACACACTCTAAGTATTTTGGCTCAAAGTGGGTGAAATAAGAAACTTAGGCAAATGATATAACCAACACAACACAATTCAGATCAATCAATCTACAATGATTAAACAAGCAAATAGTGAGATAAGATAATAACTTGAAAGTAAATGACAAGAAATTAATGCGCGCTATTTGGAGAGGTTCGATCGGGAAAATGATCTACGTCCTCTACCAAGATGGTTAGTCTTGGATTTCTAATGGAGATCTTATATAATGAGTGAGTGTTACAAATTACAATCGTTTGAGCTTATACACTAAATCAAGATCTAATATTCTATGAAAGAACAAATCCTAGACAATAACCGGTGTATCTCTAAAAGAAAGATCTAAGTGATCAAACTTAAAGAAGTGCGTGTGTGATTTTAGATTCAATGCTCTTTAGATCTTTGAGATTGAGAGCACAAGAAAACTAAAGTTTTTTTGCTTGAGGATATGGGCTAAGGATGAAGGTATGAAAATATTCTTGAGAATTCTGGAAAATCAAAGGCAATCTTCAAATCTTCAACAAATGCTTGAGAGAGAAATTATGAGATTCTTAGCAACTTCAAAACGTTTGAAGTTATGGGGTATTTATAGTAGAGCCCCAAAAACTAGCCGTTGGAAATCCCTTGTGGATAAGGTTAAAGGACAGATGTGCTGTCGCTCATTGAGTGGTGCACTTGTCTTTTATAGCCGTTAGACACAAAACATAAATATGACCGTTATGGACAGGTGTCCTTAGATGCGAGTGCATACGTGTTATTTAACCACCGTTGGATCATTGGCGTAGTTTGAATTCCTTCAAGTCTTCAAGTCTTCAATAAATCACCAAGTGTTGATTTAATATCAAAGAGGCGTGTTGAGCCAAGAGGCGCGTGACAGATGCGCGCGTTGAGCCATTAGGGGCGCATGAGTAATGCTAGGCGCATACTCATATGCGCGCGCTAAAGGGCGCATGGCGCAGAGGCCATTTAGGCGCATGGCGCGTAGCTCAAGCTGAACAAAGTGATTTTCTTCAATCTTGACATTCTTGCCCTATTCCTAAGCCTATTCTATTACAATTGACTACCTAAAAAATGAAGTATAAATACTTCTTACATGTGGGTCTAAAGTCCATGAAATAAAACTTAGGTGATGGATCAATCAAATCTAATCAATCCTATTACATTGAAACTGAGATATAAGTGGGCATACCCAATAATCTCCCCCTATGTGATTGATGCCATTACCTACTATATCAGGGACATTGTACTTGATAATAACATGTCCAAATAAATGAAATTGGTAAATCATGTTTCAAGTTAATGCACACACTATTCCAAGATATAGATTTCTAATCTATTCCAATAAAGATAAAACATTACAAATGGAAAGATAGAAACATAGTTTAACACATTCAAAGTGATATATGAGTTTTGGTTTGAAATGTGTTTAAACAAAGTTTAAACTCAATGCATGAAAATATGAAACAGTTCAAATATGATGCATATGATTTTAAACAATAGATTCACTGTTCTACAAACAAGAAGTTTGAGTGAACAAGGTTTGACAATAAGTGATGCATTGTTCTCATTAATACTCGAAATGTAGGAGTTACAGTTTACAAGTATTTAAAAGAACAAAGACAAAAAGTGCTAAAACACATAAGCACTAAATCACTAACAAAGAGTTCTAACAAACAAAAAGTTCCAACAATATACAAACATAATAAAAACTAAGGGTTAGGAGGCGCGTCATCGTCTTTCAATCCTTCTTCAATTTCTGAAACTGAGCGCTGAATTTGTTTGGAGAGTTGGTGACAACGGTTTACAACACCATGAGTGTCAGTGACACCATCTCTGATATATCGCAAATGATCAATATTGATGATTTGATACTCATCAATGGTGCGTTGAGAAATGGCTTATTGTTGAGAGAGATTTTCTGCAACAATTTGAAAGTTAGCTTCAACAGCAGCTTGCGCGGAGACAATATCAGCAGAGGTTCTTTCCGCGCGCCTATCTGCGCTGGAGTGCGCAGCATTAAAGTGAGTAACAATCAGCTCCTTCAAAACATCTAACTTTGAAAGCAAGGAGCGAGAGTTAAATGGCGCGGCACTAGAGGAAGGCGCAGACGATGGCGCAGTATCCTTATGCGCGCTTGGAGCATTCTCGAGCTCATCCTTGATTTCTTTCAGCTTGTCCATCACATTCTCTAACTTATCACTTTCACCAGTGACTAAGTCTAGCAACTTCTTAATGTCTGCAGCTACACTGGTCTCTACTTGCTTAATTGCATCAATAAAATCTTGACCATCAGTGAGCTTGATTCCTCCTGCAATTCTTTCATGAAGCTCAGCAAGTGTGTCTTTGAATAAATCATTCATTTGCGCGATAGCATCACTCCATTCCTGAGGGGTCAGAAAATGCTTATCCCTGATATCAGCGCTAATGCGCGTTATCTCCCCCTTAATGGCAGCAATCTCATCTGCCTGATTCGTCAACATATATGTATGAAGCTCAAATTGAGATTCAATGCGTTCTTGACCCTGTTGAAGTTTCTGAAGCAAGGAGATTACCGTACTCATATCTGAACTGGGAGGAGTAGGTTGAGGCGCAAGTGAGTGTTGAGGCGCATGAGTAGGAGAGCGCCTAACTGGAGATGGAGTTGGAGCGCGGGGAGGAGAAGGAATGTATTCAGCACTTGAACTGGGATCTTCTGTAGTAAGTGGAGGCGCAGGAGTCACACGCGCACGAGTAGATTTGCGCGTGATTAAAGGTTCTGGATCCCCCTTAACTCTATCCTCACTTAAGTCTCCAAATAACTCAGTAGATATTTGATCTCTGAGTTTCTGTTGATCAGCAGTGAGTGAGTCAGAAGTTGGTTTAGAAACTGGAGCAGGCGCAATAGGTTTCTCTGGAGGCGCAGTAGAAGTCTTCTTTGAAGGAGGCGCACGACCAGAAGGAGGAGGCGCAGTAGGGGCAGGGGCGCGTACATCAGCGCTAGACCCTGCGCCTTTGCGCCTTTCTACTTTGGCTAATTCAGCAGCTTGCTTGATCTGATAATCTTCATCTCGTTTTCTCTGCGCTTCAACTAAACTGGCTGCTTGAGCGTGCTTGATAGCTTCCTGATCACCCTTTTCAGTTCTGGGGCGCTTAGGTGGTCTGGCTTCTCTTTCAACCACTGTTGCAATCCCTTTGTCTTTATCTCTTCCTACGCTCGTTCCAGCGCCAGGAGCATTTGCGGTTTCTGCGCTATTTGCTGCGCGGTCTTCAGCACCATCATCTTTACCTTCATCTGACTCAGTGGCTTCATCAACCAACTGAGCACCCTTAACTCTAGGCGCGCGCTTTGCCATGCGCTTCCTGCACCTCTTCAAGATAAGGTTGTCTTTTCCAAAAACTGGAACATCATCAGTTTTATAAGCAGGGTTCTCATTAAGGAATTGGGCAAGGGCAGGATAAGTGAGGAAGATTTTGGTAAGGATTCTGCAATGAGTTTTAAATTTGGTCTTCCCTTCAGCCTTGTTTTTGTTGTATTTTGTTATCTGCTCCGAAAAAGTTTTAAACAAAATCTGAGGTCAATTCAACCTAGCCTTTCCCATGATGGCAGCAGTATACTCCCACTGCTCCACAGTGAATCTGTTCACATTGCCGGTTTTGAACACGATTGAAGTATCAACAAGATGCGCTATATGAGCGAGCAGATCACCACCATCCTTTATCTCAACATTTTTGATGTTATTCAGAAGAGTAGGGATTTTGAGGTAAGTATGCGCAACAATGTTTTGCGCGGCTACAGAGTAAGTGCTTGCTTGTCCTGAAACACCCTGAGGGCCAGTTGTGCTGAAACTCACTATGTTCTTGATTGTGCCCGTAAAGATAGTTATAGCAACATTCTGAACAGTGGCACATATCCTGTAGCGCACGTATCCATCAGCTGGCGTCTCAACTAGAGCAGCGGTTGAGAAAAATTCATCAACAATGAGCGGAGAATAGAATGGTTGATCCAGCGTGAATAGTGGAGTAAGTCCAAAAGTGTGAAGGGTTAAGATGATTTCAATACCTATTGGATCAAGTGAGAGCTCAGCAAGATCAATCGTCTCACCAGGTCTAAAATTTGCAATATCCTGGTACTTGTGAAAATTGAATACGTTCAATCATTGAAATAATAAATTTTGGTAGTATTGATTGAGCCGCAATATTTAATGCGCGCATGGGAGGCACATTTAGCTCAGAGGCGCGCAGCAACGAAAGAGGCGTGAGAATGCCCTAGGCGCGCTATGAGAGAGAGAGGCGCGCAGAAATACTTGGGCGCGCAGTGAGTTTCCTTGAAACTTTAAAAATGTTTTAACTTTTGTACCTAGTATACTCATAACTTAACAAAACATAAAATCATTAGTAGTAACAAAACTATATGGATTTAGTTTAGTTCAAGCATACCCATTTAACCTCTCAAAAAGATGAACCGTTTTGCGTTGAGTGCAGAATGTCGGCGATTTGATAGTCGGTTCCCACGTGTTCTAAATGAATATTTACTTTCTCCACGTTGTCTTTGAGGAAGTGATATTTGATGTCGATGTGATTGGTCTTTGAGTTCATGACAGGATTTTCAGAAACCGCAATGGTTGATGTATTGTCGCAGTAGATGGGACAATTTTCTTCGATGATATCATAGTCCACCAACTGCTGCTTCATCCATAGAATCTGACAGCAACAACTTCCCACAGCGATATATTCTGCTTCCGTTGTTGATACAGACACTGAAGCTTGTTTCTTACTCGCCCATGACACAAGTCGATATCCAAGGAAATGACAAGTGCCACTCGTTCTTTTCCTATCAATTGTGCATGCTGCATAATCCGCATCTGAATAACCTACAAGTTTAAAATTCGAATCTTTGGTGTACCAAAGTCCAAGGTTAACAGTGCTGGAGAGATATCGTGTTGGGTATGCTTATTTCTTAACCCTCCCAATTATGTTAGAATTGATTGATACCATCACCTAAGTATTTTGTGGACTTTAGGATCCTATGTAAGAAGTTTTATAACTTCTATTTTTAGCTAAGTCCAATTTTATAGAATAGGCTTAGCGGTTAGGGCTTGCTCGGAATTGAGGTTTCATTTACTGAAGACCAAGTATAATGCGCAGGACATTTCGTGCGCAGCACATTTCATGCGCAGAGCATTACCTGCTCAGTCTCTGCGCGCACATAGCATTACCTGCTCATTCTCCGCGCGCATAGCATCACTTGCTCATCCTCCATACGCATGGCTTCTATGAGCAGAGCAGATTAACTTGGTCCTTATGCTTATCTTTCAATAACCTCATATTCTTGAAGCTTGGAGTGAAAAGGAATGATCTAAGCAAGACTGTGGTCTCTGCGTAGGACTTCCTTGCACAGGACATCACTGCGCAGGTCTCCTCTGCGCAGCATGCATCCTTAGTTTTTGATACATTCAGATTACATAACTTGGAAAGCGCTTAGTAGATGCACGCTTATTAAAAATGCTGAGGTATGCAGAAACGACAAAGCAAGCACACTCAGCAGATCCAACGGTGGAGACGCGCTCAAGAGAAATATTTCAATTGAAGACAGCTGTCATCCTTCTAGAAGAAGCTTTTGAATTTGGTCTTCATGCTCAGTCTCCAACGGCTCTAAATCACCTGCGCACCAATCATATCGTGCCAACTCATCGTCCTTGCTCAGAGCTCCAACGGCTAGTTTTAAGCTCCTTGCTATAAATAGCCAGCTCATCTTCATTTCCAAGTTGCTTGAGTTTTTGCTTCCAAGAGAAACTTTGAAGATTTGAAGATTGCTTGCTCATTTCCAGAATTCTCAAGATCAACCTTCATACCTTCATACTCAACCAAGCCCAGATCCTATAAGCCTTATATCACCAGAATTCTTCGTGCTCTTCATCTCATAGATTCATAGAGCCCAGAATTTCTGAACACACACACACCTCTTGAAGCTTTGATTATTTCGATCATACTTCTAGAGATACACCGGTTTAGTCTAGGATTTGCTCTTCATAGATTATAGATCTTTGAGTTAGTTTGTTCTACATTGTTGTATCTTATTGCTATACTTTGCTGCTGTGCTTGTTATTGCTTATTGCCTTAGAACATTTTATCCAACTCTTTAAGCCAAAACTTAGCGCGTGCGTTTTTATCCTTGCGCAGCTTTTTACTGCGCAGGTGCTGCTTAAACTTCCGCTGTGCATTTCACACTCTCACTGCGCGCTATACTTAGCTTATTTGAGAACTGTGCGCATAAGCCATTGATTTGCAAAAGGGTTTGAAAAGAATTTTAAAACGCTATTCACCCCCCCCCTCTAGCATTTTTCATACCCTTGTTGCCCCTTTAGGGACCAACAAGTGGTATCAGAGCAAACACCTTCATAAAACTTGTTTTGTTTTTCAAGCTTAACAGCTTGGGTGCCGATTCAAGATGGCTTCAAAATCTTGGGCAATGGCTAACTATTCACATGTCCCAGTGCTGAATGAAGATCACTTCGAAATCTGGAAGCACTGCATGCTCACTCATTTTTCTTCTATCGACGAGATCCTCCACGACATAGTTCTTGAAGGACCCTACATTCCAATGAAGGCCAATCCAGATGCTGCTACCAACAAGGATAATCCTACAATCAAGAAGGATAAAAGGGAATGGACCGATGAAGAAAAGAAATGGGTTGGTTACGATGGAAGAGCTAGAAACATCATTCTCAGCACTCTAGACCTCTCCACGCACAATCAAATTGTGAGCGGTGGAACTGCAAAGGATCTATGGGATGCTATTGAAGGCTATGTGAATGGTGACAAAGTAAGCAAGGAAAACAAAAGATTTGTGGTGCAAAGAAAATTCAACTGCTTCATGAGAAAGGATGGTGAAACCTTGAGACAAACTTATGATCGCTTCTGTGCTGTTGTAAACTCTTGTAAGTCTCTTGGAACTACCTTCACCAATAAATAAGTAAATTCTCAATTCTTAGACGCGCTAGGTTCCAGATATGTGCACAAGGCAAGTCATCTGGAAGATTCTGGATTTTTAGATACTTGGCCTCTGCGCAGCTTATACGCCAACTTAAAAGTGTATGAGCTTAAGCTTGATCGAATTGATGAAACTGAAGGAAAAGGAAAAGCAATTTCAATGATTGCTCAAAGAGAACCTGCGACTGCTCAAACCTCAGACAAAGTCTCCACTTCTTCTCTGCTTGAAATGGATGATGATGATTTCGCTATGTTTGTTAAGCGATTCCAAAAATTCAGGAAATTCTCAAAACCCGAATCCTCAAGTAAAGCTCCAGCTAAATTCTCTCGTGGCAGAGACTCAAAGGAAGAAGATGACTTGGTTTGCTACAACTGTAGAGAGCCTGGTCATTTTGCATCAAAATGCCCTACGTCAAGATTTGAGTACATAAAGAAGAATACTGCGCAGAGATTTTCAAAGCAGTGCGGAATGGTTGCTGAAGAAGACCCTGCTGAGAAGCAACTCAAGACCTGGATAGAGACTGACACTGAAGACAGTGATGATGATGACTCTGAGGATGGACTGCTCTGCTTAGTGGCCAATGCCGATGCTGATAGCGATTCAGACAATGATCCCAAAATGGACACAAAGGCTGCGCCAAGTACTATTCAGAAGAAAGGCCCCACCATCATAGAACTGGCAGAAATGGGACATCTAACTCCAACCAGACAGAATGGCAAGTACTTATTTGCCAGAGCAGACCTAACGAAGAAATTTGTTGCTGCGCCAATACGCAAAGAATCTCTTGAAATTCCTGCTGAAATTGTAATAGAAAAGGATGACTCTGCTGCTGAGCGCGAGTCTATTTTTCAGCAAGCTGAAAAGGTAATCAAAAGATTAAATTCTATGAAAGAAGCAGTGGACTTATCAATTGGATAAATTTCACAGCTTAAGACGGAGAAAACTCTTTTAAAATCTGAGATCACCCTCCTTAAGGAGCAGATTAAGAGCATGACTCCCCTTACTGAAAAAAACCATTTTCTCACAGATCAAAATGAGCTATTTAAAGTAAGAAACGAAGAATTGGCTGCTCAAGTAGCTGATCTCACAAAGATCACTGATGAGTGGACCAAATCTCGTGTCACTATGGACCAAATTCTAGAATCCCAAAAAGCTAGTGGAGACAAGGAAGGCTTGGGGTTCTCAACTAGTGATAACTTTAGATGCGCAGTTTACTCTGAAAAGGAAAAGGAATTTACACCACAGCAAACTATTGAAATTCCTAAAGCAAAGCATTCTGCTTCAATGGGTAAAGGACAGGAGAAAGTCCAGAGACAAAATTTCCATTATGTCTACCCAAAGAAGCAAACTGGAAAAGCCAAAGGTAAGGCTAAAGTTGAATCTGCGCTTGACAACGTACCTTTTGATATTTTTTACGCTTATCCTTCGAATATCAAATCTGCGCACAAGGGTCATGCGCATGAAAGCCATGCGCCTCTACGCCAGATGCGCATACTTAAGAAAAGCGCACCAAAACTTCAAAAGATGATGTTTGTCAAAGCAAATTCATCTGCTCCAGTAAAGAATGCTGCGCTAAAGAAAAGTAAAGAGTTTGTAAAAACCCAATCTATAAGTGGCTTTCATCATTGTGTTGTGTGTGATGGTTTAGGTCACCAGGCTGCAGAATGCCTTTTGCGATTTGCTCCTCATGCCAAGGGACGTAAAAATCCTAAGGTCAGACATGAGTGGGTTGTCAAAAGTTGCTAACTCTAGGACCCAAGAATAAAGGGGACCTGCGTTTTTAATGTCTGTCTTTCAGGTCTCCTGCTTTACTGCGCACTCTTCACAACCTAAAGCGCATATACGGTATCTCGACAGTGGATGTTCTAGACACATGACTGGAGATGTCACAGCTCTTGAAGATGAGCATGAAGGAAGAGGTCCCTCAGTAACTTTTGGTGATAACAACAAAGGGCACATAGTTGGATATGGAAGAATCAGAAAAGATAAAGTGTGCATTGAGAAAGTTGCACTCGTAGAAGGACTCAAGCACAACCTGCTATCCATATCTCAATTCTACGATAAAGGTTTGGAATGTCATTTCACTGCTACGCACTGCTACATCAAAGATGGCATATCCGGACTAACTTTGCTCACAGGGACTCGTAAAACTAATGTTTACATTATTGATCTTACTGCTGTAAATTCTATCACTAATCTCTGTTTTGTAGCAAAGAATGTTAGTGAAAGCAACTGGCTATGGCATAAGCGCTTAAGTCATTTGAACTTCAAATATTTGGCTAAGCTTGGAAGGGAAAATCTTGTCAAAGGACTTCCCAAAGTAGCAGACCATCATGACAGGAAATGCGCAGCATGCCAGCTCGGTAAACAACCTAAGCAGTCTTTCTCCAGCAAGATTGCCTCCTCAACTTCCAAATGTTTACAACTGCTTCACATGGACTTGTTTGGACCGGTCGCCACTGCGAGCATTGGAGGAAACAAATATACTTTAGTCGTGGTGGATGACTACTCAAGATACACATGGGTCGAAATGATGATATCCAAAGATGACTGCTATGATATCTTGACTGCGCTATTTCGAAAGCTCCAAACTCAAAAAGAAGACGACATCGTGAGTGTTAGATCAGACAATGGAACTGAATTCAAGAATAACGGTGTTGCTCAATACTGCGATGACCATGGAATTGATCACAATTTCTCTGCTGCTGGAGTTCCTCAACAAAATGGCGTTGTGGAAAGAAAGAATCGCACGTTGATTGAGGCTGGGAAAACAATGATCGCAGAAGCTAAGCTTCCAAAGTATTTCTGGGGAGAAGCCGTCAACACTGCTTGCTTCACTCAGAATAGATCCCTCATCAACAAAACCTACAACAAAACTCCATATGAGCTATGGAGAGGAAGAGCGCCCAACATTGCTTTCTTCAAGATTTTTGGCTGCAAATGCTATATCCTCTACAATGGCAAAGATCATAGAGGTAAATTCGACGCCAAAGCAGATGAAGGTATTTTCGTTGGGTGTGCCAAACATTCTAAAGCTTTTCGTGTTTTTAATAGAACTACTCTAGTAATTGTAGAATATGTACATGTTATTTTTTATGAGCATTCTCTCGTTGAGCCACATTTGGCTCCAAATGATTCTGATGATTCTGCTGGGCATGTTGAGATAGGTACGCAGCCTCAAACTGCACCTGCGCAGAATGATAATCAAGTTAATCAAAATCAGAATCAAGCAAGTCCATCTCATGCGCATACACCATATGCTGCGCCAGAAGTTACTACTCCTGATGCGCAAATTCCTCCTCCTGCGCATGATGTTTCTCCGCTTCAGCAAATCACTTTCGATGACCTTGATGCTGGAGCAAATGAAGTACCCATTGAAGATCTTCGTATTCCTACCACTCAACCTAACTTACCACCTGAGATTCGCGAAGTTAGAGATCATCCAA
This sequence comes from Campanula takesimana, assembly GCA_026119855.1. Classification (NCBI taxonomy): domain Eukaryota; kingdom Viridiplantae; phylum Streptophyta; class Magnoliopsida; order Asterales; family Campanulaceae; genus Campanula; species Campanula takesimana. The sequence continues at coordinate 136,889 of JAOWBW010001886.1, forward strand.
CTACAAATATCATTGGTGATCTCCATGTAGGGGTTCGTACTAGAAGAGCATCAAATTTCGATGATGAATATCACTCATTTATCTCTCAATTCGAACCAAAGAAGATTGATGAAGCGCTTCAAGATTCAAGCTGGGTTACTGCTATGCAAGAAGAGCTTAACCAATTTGAGCGCTGCAAGGTTTGGACTTTGGTACCCAGACCTCATGACCAAGGAGTTATCGGTACAAAATGGGTATTCAGAAACAAGATGGATGAGAATGGAAGCATCACCAGAAACAAAGCAAGGCTGGTTATGCAAGGCTATAGGCAAGAGGAAGGAATCGACTACGACGAAACATTTGCGCCTGTAGCAAGACTTGAAGCTATAAGAATTTTCTTAGCTTATGCGTCTCACAAGAAATTCAAGCTTTATCAAATGGATGTGAAAAGCGCATTTCTCAACGGCGAACTCCAAGAGACGGTCTACGTAGCTCAACTTCCTGGATTTGAAGATAGCAGATTTCCAAATCATGTCTTCAAGCTTCAAAAAGCTTTGTATGGACTTAAGCAAGCTCCAAGAGTATGGTACGATACGCTATCAAAATTCCTACTAGAGAAAGGCTTCAAGCGCGGTAAAATCGATACAACTCTTTTTATTGCTAAGTATAATGATCAATCTTTACTTGTTCAAATTTTTGTCGATGATATTATATTTGGTTCTACTAATGAGTTACTTTGTAAGCGCTTTGAGAAGCTCATGAAAAGCAAGTTTGAAATGAGCATGATGGGAGAACTCACTTTCTTCCTCGGGCTTCAAATCAAGCAATTGAATGACGGCATCTTCATAAATCAAGCCAAGTACACAAGAGACTTAATCAAGAAATTTGGACTTGAGAATGCTAAAGCATACAACACTCCAATGGCTACGGGCAATAAACTTGATAAAGACTTGAAAGGTAAGAAAGTTGATCAAACTTTATATCGAGGTATGATTGGCTCTCTACTCTACCTTACTGCAAGTAGGCCAGATATTATGTTTAGTGTTTGTGTCTGTGCGCTCTATCAAGCGGACCCTAGAGAAGCGCACTTAACTGCTGTTAAACGCATTATTCGTTATCTTTTTGGAACTATTAACCTTGGACTTTGGTACACCAAAGATTCGAATTTCGATTTTCTAGGTTATTCAGACACAGACTACGCAGCATGCACTATTGACAGGAAGAGCACAAGTGGCACTTGTCATTTCCTTGGAAATCGACTTGTTGCGTGGGCAAGCAAGAAACAAGCTGCTGTGTCCATCTCCACTACAGAAGCTGAATACATTGCTGCTGGGAGCTGCTGCTGCCAAATCCTATGGATGAAGCAACAATTGGTGGACTATGGAATTCATGAAACAAACTGCCCAATTTTCTGCGATAATATGTCCACCATAGCTGTCTCCAACAATCCTATCATGCATTCAAAGACAAAGCACATCGACATCAAATATCACTTTCTCAAGGACCACGTGGAAAAAGGAAACATTCATTTAGAGCACGTGGGCACAGATAATCAAATTGCTGATATCCTCACAAAGGCTCTTGACGCAAAGAGATTTGCTTTCTTGAGAGGAGAAATGGGTATGCTTGAACTTAGCTAATTGTCCATATGATTTGTCAATACTAATGATCTTGTGTTTACTTGAAAATTCTCTAAGATAGGAAATGCCTCATGCGCCTGCGCATATGAAGCGCACAAGATGTTGCGCACAAGGCAAAATATTTATAAGTTTTCAAAGAAACTCTGCACATTATATTGCTGCGTATGAACCTCACGCGCATACCCCGTGGACCTCAGTATATCATTCTTCCGGTGTCTGCTCCCTTAGATCCCTCAAGTGGTCACTGTGCAGACAAAGATTCAAGAGTAACTGGATGCGCAGGATGCTAGGCTCGATGCGCAGGCCAGTATGCTATAAGGCATTGATTGTGCCATTAAGGGGGAGAGTTATCTACCAAAGGCAAATAGGGAGAGAACAAAGGCATTAAGGGGGAGAGATTAAGGGTGGGAGTAATCTATCAAAGGCAAAAAGCTCCGATTTGATGCTCCCGCTTCAAATAATTGAAGTGCGCAAAGCAATTTGGGAAGCTACAAGATGAAGTGCGCAGAGCTTTCTCAAAGGTGAACTCAACTTATAATGCATCATTGCTTTTCCCAAAACCTTGTTCAATTCAAACTTTTTTGTTTGTGGAACTATGAACGCATTATTTTAAACTTCATGCGCATATACTTAACTGCTCATATTTTCGGTGCATGATGTTTTAAACATTCAGTTTAAACGCATACCAATCCTAAACTCATATTATCTGTATGCACTGAATGATATTTCTGTCTTTCCCATATTGTAAGTTGTATCTTTTGGTTAGACTAGAAATCTATAACATTGGCTAGTGTGTGCATTGACTTGAGGCATGATTTACCATTTTCATTTCTATGGACATGTTATTATCAAGTACAATGAATTGCCTTTGTTATAGTAGGTAATGGCATCAATCATTTAGGGGGAGATTGTTGGGTATGCTTATTTCTTAACCCCTCCCAATTATGTTAGAATTGATTGATACCATCACCTAAGTATTTTGTGGACTTTAGGATCCTATGTAAGAAGTTTTATAACTTCTATTTTTAGCTAAGTCCAATTTTATAGAATAGGCTTAGCGGTTAGGGCTTGCTCGGAATTGAGGTTTCATTTACTGAAGACCAAGTATAATGCGCAGGATATTTCGTGCGCAGCACATTTCATGCGCAGAGCATTACCTGCTCAGTCTCCGCGCGCACATAGCATTACCTGCTCATTCTCCGCGCGCATAGCATCACTTGCTCATCCTCCATACGCATGGCTTCTATGAGCAGAGCATATTAACTTGGTCCTTATGCTTATCTTTCAACAACCTCATATTCTTGAAGCTTGGAGTGAAAAGGAATGATCTAAGCAAGACTGTGGTCTCTGCGCAGGACTTCCTTGCGCAGGACATCACTGCGCAGGTCTCCTTTGCGCAGCATGTATCCTTAGTTTTTGATACATTCAGATTACATAACTAGGAAAGCTCTTAGAAGATGCACGCTTATTAAAAATGCTGAGGTATGCAGAAACGACAAAGCAAGCACACTCAGCAGATCCAACGGTGGAGACACGCTCAAGAGAAATATTTCAATTGAAGACAGCTGTCATCCTTCTAGAAGAAGCTTTTGAATTTGGTCTTCATGCTCAGTCTCCAACGGCTCTAAATCACCTGCGCACCAATCATATTGTGCCAGGTCATCATCTTTGATCAGAGCCCAACGGCTATAAAGGACACCTGCGCACCAATCATATCGTGCCAGCTCATCGTCCTTGTTCAGAGCTCGAACGGCTAGTTTTAAGCTCTCTGCTATAAATAGCCAGCTCATCTTCATTTCCAAGTTGCTTGAGTTTTTGATTCCAAGAAAAACTTTGAAGATTTGAAGATTGCTTGCTCATTTCCAGAATTCTCAAGATCAACCTTCATACCTTCATACTCAACCAAGCCCAGATCCTATAAGCCTTATATCACCAGAATTCTTCGTGCTCTTCATCTCATAGATTCATAGAGCCCAGAATTTTTGAACACACACACACCTCTTGAAGCTTTGATTATTTCGATCATACTTCTAGAGATACACCGGTTTAGTCTAGGATTTACTCTTCATAGATTATAGATCTTTGAGTTAGTTTGTTCTACATTGTTGTATCTTATTGCTATACTTTGCTGCTGTGCTTGTTATTGCTTATTGCCTTAGAACATTTTATCCAACTCTTTAAGCCAAAACTTAGCGCGTTCGTTTTTATCCTTGCGCAGCTTTTTACTGCGCAGGTGCTGCTTAAACTTCCGCTGTGCATTTCACACTCTCACTGCGCGCTATACTTTGCTTATTTGAGAAATGTGCGCAATTGTAGACACCCCGCCTTGGACGCTCACCCCGATTGCACATTTGATTTTGTGTTTCTCCCCATTCTAAGTGTTTCTCGTTAGTTTCTGTCACTTCCGTTAAGTTCCTGACTGACTTCGTTAAGTCCAGGGACTAAACTGAATGACAGGGCTGACTTTCTAGTCCATTCTGTCAAAATTGCCTTCTCTGAGTCGCGCGCCTCCGACACTAGGAGCCAGGCGCGCGCGCCTCCCGCCCCCAAAGCAGGAAGCGCGCGCCTCTGGGCGTCAGTTACAGATTTCTGGCCAGGATTCCCTCCCTTGCTCAATTTACAGGATTTTGCCCGGGAAGGATTTCTTGGTGACTGAGTTTTGGCACCAAAAACACCCCTCTTTCACCTATAAAAACCTCTCTTTACCTCCATTTTCAAGGACCGAAAATTGAACTTACAAAAACTATACCAAAATCACTTTCTAAGGGTTCTCCAAGGATTTCATCAAGAAATATTTGAAGGTCTTCAAATTGTAGGTAAAAGTCCATCTTTTCCTTCCTTTTCTACTTCATCTCCTCTCTCTTTTTACTTTAATCAAATGTGCAATCACCCAAATCATTTTGGGACATAACTCTAATGATCACCTCATTTCATTGAGGTTGGTTAAGGAGTTATCTCATACATTCCAAATCTTATTTTAAACCCCCTTTTTATGACTTAAAGAAGAAGAAGAAGAACATTTTCATTCATGTAGATTTTGATCAAGCAAGACCAACTTAAGTTGGGCGAGATGGGTGTTTTGGTACTTCCCATCTCGTAATCTAACCCCCGGACCTCAAAACAAAGAATCTCTGTTTTCGTAATCAAACTTAGGCTACAATCAATAGGTTTTTCTTATGTTCCTCAAAACATAGGTGGCGACTCTAAAAACAAGTTAGACATCCTAGGATAACACTGCGCGCTCCAGCCTAAGGCCGTGGTCACCCCTGGGGTATCTACAGTGGCGACTCTGCTGGGGATATTTGAGGGTTAAACTTGCATTCTGATCAAAATCTACATCTTTTCTGGGCATTCTGTTTCCAGATGGGGGAGGCGCGCGCGTCTGGCCTTTTAAGCCTAAGGCGCGCGCATCCCGCATCAAGAACCAGAATCGCCCACTTCTTCATATTCTTCATCTTCTTCTTCTGTTATTCTGCACTAATCACTTCTGCAGGGGTTACAATATGAACATGGGACCAGGGCAATCCCCTGAGTCCAAAGTCTGACATTCTGACAGGTGTGCCCCAGAAGCGCGCGCCTCCCATACGCATTGCGCCATGCGCGCGCGTCCCACATCGGAACTCAGAGGCGCACGCTTCTGGGTTGGTTTCCAGAACAGAAACAGGTTTCAGTGACTGAGCAGAACAGTGGGGTGTGGGCACAGTTGCCTGCATCAGAACAGAATTGAACCCTCGGACTGTTTTAATTTTGTGTTTTATTTACCGGTCACACGGGTGATTCGGGAGTTGTAATTTTATGTGCTTATGTGTTTTGTGTGTTTTTCTTTCTTTTCAAAAAAAAAAAAAAAAAAAAAAAGAGAAAATTTTGTCACTTGTTAGACCTCACACTACATGCACATATTCCTATGAACTGCTCACTATCGAGTCGCACAAGTCCAACCCCAAACCCGTCGAGGCCCGTCCTAGAAAGTTTCAAGCTCCACCAGACCATGACTCTTTCGAAGCGGTAAACCTCAGCCCGTGGCGTAGTTCAAGACTACATGCCGGGGGTGACCTTTGAGCCTCATATTCAAGCCGAGCACAAACCACACAATTCTAGTTAGGGTCTAACACTCCGTGACTCAAGTCGGTTTCCATGTACCGAGATTTCCCTAAACTAATGTCTTCAAATCATACATGCCAACTTGTTGAAATGGACGCAATAAAAATCCGTCCCCAAAAGTGGTTATTTTGGACGAAAATAAAAATCCGTCCCCGCATGTATGCTTTACTACATTAATTTAGTTTAATCCCGATACATGTAGGATTCACAAGCGCGATGGAATCCGATGAGTATATGGGACCGCGAGATGGTCTATATACTAGTGTGACGATTCCATTATTTTCTTAGAAACCCCAAAAGGGATTCATCCCTCCGACTTATAAAAAAAAAAAAAAAAAAAAAAGAGTCTTTTCTTATGTGGTTCGAGTCGTGTGCCCAACTGTGTGTTCTAAGCCTCTTCATGGACCGCAAGTGTTACTCAAGACTGACAAGGGCCTCTTCTGAAATATAGGTTCAATTGGTACTTACAAAGTCTACCGGGATTCAGCAAATCGGTTAGTCCGTGAAGAGATCACTCCAACAGCTCCGACATCAACCATGACCGGCAGCAGCAACACCATGTCTCTCGAACAACTCTCAACTATGGTCCAACTCCTCCAAGAGCAAGTCTCCACCCTTAACAAGGAGGCACAAAGCAAAGACGACATTTGGCAATCCCACCTCGACAGCCAAAGGGAGGCCCACGAGGCCGAAATGGAGCTAATGAAAGAAAAGCTCACTAACCTTGCCAAGGGAAAGAACAAGAACAATGATGATGAATCCGAATGGACCGAGGGTTTGTTCAAGAGTCCTTATGTCAACACCCGCACCAAGAAAATGGGGGAACCAAGTTCCGAGAACAATGAGCCCAAAATGGTGGATTCTATCATGGCCTACATCGACCAAAAATTCAATGGGCTCAACATGGGGAAAGGCTCCGACACAAGCCTTTATCAATCATCCATCCTCATGAGTACTATGGCCGCTCTTCCCGATAAGTTCAAGATGCCCGACATAAGCAAATTCAAGGGCAACTCTTGTCCTATGGCTCACATTGAGACTTATATTTGGGCAATGGTTCCAAAGAAGGTCTCCCCCAAGGTGATGGCTCAATGCTTTCCTCTCACTCTCGAGGGGGCGGCAAAAGATTGGTATGCTACTCTCCCGCTCACTGTCCGTCTTGATTGGGACTCCGCCATGCTTGCCTTCAAGAACCAATACCAAGGCAACACCACTCACCGGCCCACAAGGAAAGAGCTAGAGAACACTACTCAACGAGACAATGAGTCCTTCATCGACTTCACAAGGAGATGGAATGACAAACTCTCTGAAATTGTTGAGAGGCCGAACACAAAAGAGCAAATGGACATATTTCTCAAGTGTCTCAAGATTGATCTCCGCACTCACCTAAGTGGGGCTTGCTACTCCGACTTCTCCCAAATGTATGAGGCGGGGGTACGCATGGATGACTTGCTCAAGGAGATTAAGAAGACCACTCCTACTTACCGCTACAAGGCCGCTTCCAACTCCACAAAAGAGGCCTCGGTCAACGCCGTCACTATTGACAAGGGGAATTACAAAAAGGTTCCTCCACCTCAAGGGAAAAAGTCCCGAAGTGACCGTGTCTACACGCCTCTCCAAGGCATGACTCAAACCGAAGTGTTCGAGGTCCTCAAGGCAAAGGGTCAAGTCACACCCGTGCAAGGGTACCAACCCAAGACGATCAACTCCAATCATGCTCACCACAAATATTGTGGCTACCACCAATATAGTGGCCACACCACCGAGGAATGCTTCATTCTCCGCAATGTCATTCAAGATCTCATAGATAAGAAAGAATTTGTAGTGACTAATGACGAGCATGTCAATGTAATAGAGATAGGAGAATTTGAGGGGACCACCCATTCAATCCCAATTGTGAATGGGGGCCCCAATGTTATGAATAAACTTGACAATTCTTGTTATGTAGTGACTTACGATGAGGTAATGAGGGAAGTACTAGAGAATAGGAAAAAGAAGCAAGATGGGAACGTCAACATGCTAACTCGATCCGGTCGAGTCATAGCAAGCAACCCTTCCACTTCCGCACCGAGCTCCTCTTCTCAAAAGCCGCAAGCTCACAACGCTCCCGAAGATCCTCTACTTGTCCAACTCAAGAAAACTCAAGCCAACATCTCTATTTGGGACCTCATTGCATCCTCGAAGAAACACCGAGATCTTCGTCATCCGCAATCTCGATGATACCTCAGTTTCTCCCGATACTTCTCCCGAGGACCTCACGGCAATGATTGGTCACATTCACTTTGGCAACGTCATCACCTTTGCCGATATGGACCTTCCACCGTTTGGTTCCGACCAAACGAAGCTATTTACCTCAAGGTACGAGCAAGGGGGAGGCCCGTCTCAAGAGTCTTAGTGGACGGTGGTTCCGCACTCAATCTCATGCCTGGTAGAATCATGGGCATACTGGGACTTAAGGATTCTGATTTGAAGCCTTCTACTCAAGTAATCCGAGGTTATGACAGCACCGCCCGTACAGTCATGGGTATGATCGAATAGACATTGAGTTTGGGAGCATGGTCATGTCCGTTCCATTCCAAGTGCTTGATATCCCGGCCTCGTTCAACTTACTGTTGGGTCGACCATGGATTCACAGTGCTAATGCCGTACCGTCAACTCTCCACCAATGTGTCAAGATCCGAAATGGTGATGAAATAGTGACCGTAATGGCTGAAAACATTACTATCCACAGAAAAGGTGAGCCCGTCCACCAAGTTCAGCATGGTCTACCAGACTCCACTCTCTCCGGCGTCTCAATCAACGCCATTGATAAAGAAGGGGGAAACGGATCATGGACCCCCAGCAATCACAAAGTCCTCCGCATGATGAGGAATATGGACTACTTCCCTGGTTTAGGCTTAGGGAAATATCAGCAAGGAATCCTACATCCCGTGCAAGTCCCATTTGTCAAAAACACATTCGGTTTGGGGTACGAGCCTTCCGAAGAAGACTTGAAGCAAGAACAAGCGATCAAGAACGAAAAGGCCCGAGCTCGTAAAGAAGGCCGTCGGTATGAAGTCCCTAACCTAAGGCCTTACCGCAAGACGTTGAATGGCTATTTTGTCCGCCAAGGGGAAACGTTCCATACATGATCTTTCCCGAGCCGTGGGTTAACAATAAAGGTGTCAAAAAGCCTGGCCTCGAAATCTTCTCCGATTGTGAGATCCAGATATCCGAAAGGGAACCAACTCCCATGTCGCCCCGTGAATGGTGGGGAAGGAAGGTGACTATAGAGTCCGAGACAGAAATCACCGTGGGGGAAGAACTGACAGATTTAGCCTCCATGTTCGAAGAGCTTGCCATGATGAATGAATGCCAAGTTAACGCCATCCATGACACCGTCATCATGAACGAGACTATCAGTGAGATCCCGCCAAGCTCCGAGCCGATCAACAATTGGTATTCAACAAAAGGGCCCGTGGTATCCGAGGAATTCTTAGTCCAAGAAATGGGTTGCATACCCCGCACAGCAACAAAGGAAGAGCAGCTCACACTTACTTTCGAGTCCGAGAGTGTCTCTAATACCCTCACCCAAGAGGATTTGGAGGCCATAGCCGAGCGTGTGTTTCCTTTCTTTGCTAATGAAAAATTTGATATTTCTGAGTACCCTGAGATTGCAAACATCATAAATGATGAATTAACTAATAATGAACTTAACGAACAAGTTAATAACGATTCAAATTATGATGAAATAGACCACGAAAACACAACATACTTAAATGAACTTGCTCAACAAGTCCGTAGTCGTGGCGAGAATGGTCCAAAGGCTGACGAAGAATTGCAGGTTGTTAATCTGGGTACCGAAGAAGAGCCAAAAGAAACTAAGATTGGAAGCTTCTTCAAGGGGGACGACAAAGACAGATTGACTGCATTACTACAGGAGTTCGTGGATGTATTCGCATGGTCATACAAAGACATGCCGGGTTTAGACAGAAAGGTAGCGGAGCACAGGATTCCGATCAAAGAAGATGCCAGGCCAGTAAAGCAGAAGCTCCGAAAGATCAAGCCAGAATGGTCTCTGCAGGTCAAAGAAGAGATTGAGAAGCTCCTCAGTGTGGGTTTCATCAAGGTTATCGAGTATCCGACATGGTTAGCCAACATTGTGACAGTCAGGAAGGCGAACGGCAAGGTTCGAGTTTGTGTAGACTTCCGGGATTTAAACAAAGCTTCCCCAAAGGATGATTTTCCACTCCCTAATATCGACATGCTAGTCGACTCCACTGCTGCCTACGAGGTTCGCTCATTCGTGGATGGGTTCGCTGGGTACAATCAGATTCTCATGGCCGAGGAAGATCAACATAAGACAGCCTTCACAACACCGTGGGGTACCTTTTGCTACACAGTCATGCCGTTTGGGTTAAGAAATGCTGGGGCTTCCTACCAAAGAGCCGTGACAGACTTGTTCCACGATATGATTCACAAAGAAATCGAGGTCTATGTGGACGACATGATCATTCACTCCAAAGGAACCGATGGTCAACACCTAATCGATCTCCGCAAGTTCTTCGAAAGGCTTCGTCAACACAAGATGAGGCTCAACCCTGCAAAGTGCACATTCGGGGTTATCCGAGGCAAAGTTCTTGGTTATATGGTCACTGAAAGGGGAATCGAAGTAGACCCCTCCAAAATCAAGGCAATCATTGACATGCCTCCTCCAAAGACGCAGAAAGAGATTAAAGGTTTCATGGGAAGACTACAATACATCAGTCGGTTTGTGCACCAACTCACTTCCATGTGCGAGCCAATCTTCAAGTTACTCAAGAAAATGTGGCTCTAGAATGGACCGACGCGTGCCAAGAAGCCTTCGATCAAGTAAAGCATTACTTGACGTGCCCTCCTGTTCTAGTTCCGCCGCACAAGGAGAAACCTCTGTTGCTTTATCACTGTCAATGATGAAGCCCTAGGGGCTATGTTAGCACAAGAGCAACGAGAGTCCACAAAGGAGAACGCCATTTATTTTGTCAGTCGCCGATTCCAAAGGGGCGAAAAGAACTACTCTGTCTTAGAGAAGTCATGTGCAGCATTGGTTTGGGTCACTCAAAAGCTCAAACACTATATGGAAGCTTTTCCGATCAAGCTAGTAGCAAAGGTGGACCCGCTCCGCTACATCTTCGAGAAGCCTTTCATGTCAACAAGAATAGCCAAATGGTACTTCATGCTCGCCGGCTATGATATCACTTACGTCACACTAAAATCCATCAGGGGGAAAGTGTTCAGTGACCAGCTTGCCGAATTCCCATGTGACGAAGTGAAGGGGGAAGATGTACAGTTCCCCGACGAGCATTTAATTTGTACCACAACCGAGGAAGACAAGTGGCAACTTTTTTTCGATGGCGCCGCCAATAAACACGGTTTTGGTATAGGGGTATTGCTTGTCGATCCAAAAGACATCTACACTCCCATTGCCATACGCCTAGAATTCGAAGCTACCAACAACATTACCGAGTACGAAGCATGCATAGCAGGGCTCGAAGCAGCTCTCGAAAGAAACGTCACGGAACTAGAAGTGTTCGGTGACTCTTTGCTCCTTATCAATCAGCAATCGGGTAAATGGCGAACCCAAGACCCGACTCTCCAACAGTATGGTCAGCACCTTGAAGAACTGGTTGAACAATTCCAAGAGATCACTTTCAACTACCTGCCAAGGGATAAGAATCGCTTCGCCGATGCACTGGCCACTATAGCTTCATTAGTTGAAATGCCCAAAGGGAAAATGGTGAAGCCTTTCAAAATTGCTCGAAGGAGCAGTCCGGTATATTGCATGAGTATCGAGATCAACGAGGTTCAAACAAACTCTCCGTGGTATTCGGACATCATGAACTTCCTCAAGGACGGCACCTATCCCGAGAACATCAATAAGAAGTCTCAAGCAGCTCTGCAAAGGTTAGCCTCTCGGTACGTACTGATTGGGGACCGAGTCTATAAAAGGCACCACGACGGGATCAATCTCTTATGCGCCAATGAGACCGAAGCTCAAGAGATAATGTGTGAAGTGCACGAAGGAGAATGTGGACCCCACATGAATGGGTTTATGCTAGTCAAGAAGATACTTCGCATTGGTTACTATTGGAGCACTATGGAACGAGACTGTATCGAGAAAGTCAAAAGGTGTGCCAAGTGCCAATTCCACGCTAATCTGCAACATGCTCCACCCTCACAACTTTACAACATGGTCACACCTTGGCCTTTCTCTTGTTGGGGGATAGACATCATCGGTAAAGTTCATCCTGCCGGAAGCAATGGGCAGTCATTCGTCCTAGTGGCAGTCGACTACTTCACAAAGTGGGTCGAAGCACAAGCCTATCGGACCCTCAACGCCAAGAAAGTGGCCGAATTTGTAAAGATTAATATCATGTGCCGATACGGCGTGCCTCATGAAATCATTTCCGACAACGGCTCTCACTTTGAGAAGGAAATGGATGCACTTTTGGTAGAATACAAGATCACCAAGCACAAGTCATCTCCTTACCGGCCCCAAGCAAATGGCGCAGTCGAAGCAGCAAATAAGACCATCGAGACCATCGTCAAGAAAATGGCCTCAACAGGAAGGGATTGGCCCGAAAAGCTACCATTAGCATTGTGGGGCTACCGCACATCAATACGATCCGCAACAGGAGAAACTCCTTATGCATTGGTCTATGGTTCTGAAGCCGTACTCCCTATCGAACTTGAAGTCCCATCTCTACGAGTCCTCCTCGAGAATCAAGTCAACGAGGTCAACTGGATGCAAAGTCGATACGAACAGCTAGCCTTACTCGACGAGAAAAGGTTAAGAGCACTCGAACGCACGAGGGCATATCAGCAAAGGATGGCAAGAGATTTCAACAAAAAAGTGAGGCCTCGAAACATCAATGTGGGAGATTTGGTCTTAAGACAACATCCTCCTAATGCCATGAATCCCCTGGGGAAATGGGGACCCCGATGGATCGGTCCGTACGTGGTCAAAAAATACTAAGCGGTGGTGCAGTCCGGCTCGTGGATTTAGATGGTGACCAGCTGCCAAAGGAGGTCAACCTCGACAAGCTCAAGAGGTTCTACGCTTAATAAACAAAGACCCTTAAAAAAAAAAAAAAAAAAAAAAAAAAAATCGCTCGCTAGGTTGAAAACCCGCAAGGGCGGCCTAGGCAAAAATTAGAGCACGTGCAAAAAAGAAGCCCGCTAGATTGAAAACCCGCAAGGGCGGTCTAGGCAAAAAACAGGGTGCACAAAAAAAAAAAAATGGTCTTTGTTTGTTTGAACTACGAAGACCTGAGCCTCCCAACTGGAGGAACGTAGGCAACCTTCGGGTGCGGTCTAAAACATATCAAAAATACCCAATTCACTTCAAATAACAAAATGCAATTTTTATTCATTCAAAGAATTATTCAAACCATTACAACGGATTTATTGAGCAACAAAAGACATCAAAATGTTAAATCCTAAAACAAAGTGGTCTAATTGCAATCTCTTAGGGTACTAAGAAAAATCCAATTTTCTCTTAGCTTTCGAAGGACCACCCGATCGTCTCTCAATCCTTTTCTTCTTGGGTAACAAAGGAGCACTAATACGCACCGAAACCTTCTGTGATGCAACACGTCTCCTAGAATAAAAGTCATCCAAAGGAGTACCGAAAGGGTCAGCGAGAATGTTACTCGAATCAGCAGCAGCCTCCCTATATCTCAAAGTGCTGCTAGGCTCAAAACCCTGTCCCAACAACTCGGCACGAAGCACATCAACCCAAGTGATGCCACGGTAAAGGGTGCCAAATAAATAGTCCAAGTAGCTCTCGGGAAGGAAGACACTCCCCCGATGCAGAGGAGCGAAAGCCCAACGATTGCGGTCATCTCCCCAAGCCGACTGAAGCTCACTCGAGAAGTCAGGACCCATGTAAGCAACTGGACGAAGCATTCCATCCCTCGGAAAAGGAATTGTCTGTTGGCGACCGAACTGCCGCAGAACCCGCTCTGGCTGGTAAAATGAAGAATCTCTCAAACCGGGTACCACCACGTGCTGAAAACCAAGAGTCCATTCCACAAAAGGACGAAGACCCCAAGAAGGAGGACACCACTCAATATCGGCGGTCACCCGAGAGGCAAAGAATTTCTTCCAATCATCTTCAGATAAAACCCGGATCAACAACTTCCTCCTATGAACAGCAAAAGGAGACAAATCACCATCCGGAGAATAAATTCTGAAGTGTTCTCGGAGCCATATGGTCAAGAGCAAAGGGCTTCCCCGACACATCTTGCCCGTCCTATGTAACTCATCAAGGCCGTGCAACGTCTCCCCTACAATAAGAGGGATTACACTAAATCGTTGCTCCTTAGCTTGCAAAATAATCTCAGCCAACTGCGCGTCCACAGTCCCGAAGGGTGTAACAAACAGTACTTCGCTGAAGAGACAAACGGCCATGGCATTTCTTTTGAAAGATTGAACCACCGGGTCCTCCGAGTGTAAACTGAAGAACATCGGCAACTCAGTTATGTCAATCACGGTACCGTGCAACATCTTCCTCACGTCCTCAACAGGGAGATTCAGTAACTCAACCCAAGAGTCGACGGCACCACGGTGATATTTAGGGACGGCAATCCGACCGGCCAAAGGCATGCCAAGGATGGCCCCGAAATCGTCAACAGTCGGCACCATTTCATTAGCTGAAAGGTTGAAGGTATGGCTGTCGCAATCCCAGAAAGCCGCGGCAGCTCTCAACAAATCCCAATCCGGCTTCAACGTCCGCAAAGTGAAAAGAATTCAGAACCCGAAGTCTTTAATGAAGGCCTTCTTGGGATGGGTCTTAAAAGAATACACAAAAGTACCCAAGTCCTTTTCATACTCACTAACAACCTTGGCATCAAGGGCAAAAGAATTGGAAGCCATGGAAAATGTTGATCACAAGCGAAGTTAAGCAATAATATGATGTTCAAAAATGGCAGAAAGGAGCTGTGAGAATCAAGTGGTCGAACAGAAGATGATATTATAGCTGTTGGGGGCTCTTTTGGTCAGCAAATGTCAAGCCCGGAATTCCGCCTCCCAGACGCGCGCGCCACCCGCCAGCGGTCTGAAGTGCGCGCGCGTCCCAAGCCTACATATAAAGGCGCGCGCCTCCCAGGTCTAAATCGCTTCAAGAAAAGGGCCTTGTCAGAGATCTCCAGCCTATATCAAGACACTGTCCCGATCCTCAGACACCCAGTTGGGCACACCTTTTTCTGGTCCGCCCTTAAGGCATGTCAAAAATCGAAAGTAGGATAGAAACTCCCACTCAAAAAAGTAGGCTGTCCTCTTCAAAATTCCGAACTCCCTAAGTTCTGTCACGGGTGCCACACCCCCCTCAAGAGTCAATCTCAACATTTCATCCCCAGCAGGAACATTTTTCTGGTCGCGGTCAACTGTGCCCGTACCCCACAATTCAAAAAAGTCAAGTGTGACTACAAATGGCACGAGGCTTCAAAGCAATATTTCATCGAACGGATTCACTAACGGATTCGTCAACAAGGGTTCGCTAATGACCTCATTCAAAACATTCAACCGTGCCCGCACCCCACAAATTCAACAACTCGGTCCATATCGAGACAAGCTCCCATGAGCTCCAAGTCGGCAACTCGGTCCATATCGAGACAAGCTCCCATGAGCTCCAAGTCGGCAACTCGGTCCATATCGAGACAAGCTCCCATGAGCTCCAAGTCA
The DNA here is from genome assembly GCA_026119855.1 of Campanula takesimana. Lineage (NCBI taxonomy): Eukaryota > Viridiplantae > Streptophyta > Magnoliopsida > Asterales > Campanulaceae > Campanula > Campanula takesimana. The sequence goes on from JAOWBW010001886.1 coordinate 152,311, forward strand.
ACCAACTCGGTCCATATCGAGACAAGCTCCCATGAGCTCCAAGTCGGCAACTCGGTCCATATCGAGACAAGCTCCCATGAGCTCCAAGTAGGCAACTCGGTCCATATCGAGACAAGCTCCCATGAGCTCCAAGTCAACCAACTCGGTCCATATCGAGACAAGCTCCCATGAGCTCCAAGTCGGCAACTCGGTCCATATCGAGACAAGCTCCCATGAGCTCCAGGTCGGCAACTCGGTCCATATCGAGACAAGCTCCCATGAGCTCCAGGTCGGCAACTCGGTCCATATCGAGACAAGCTCCCATGAGCCCCGACTCAACAAACTCGGTCCATATCGAGACAAGCTCCCATGAGCTCCAATACAACACTCCAGCAAAAGCCGCTCACACAGGGAGCGCACCACTATCTCTCGCAATTTCCTGCTTTCATCGAGTCTTTGCCTTTTTTTTGGTGATGTCCTCGGCGGGTGTTTTTAACTTTCGTCGACGCATTTTGCTTTGCAATCCACGTCGCCGAGGGGCTCTGTAGACACCCCGCCTTGGACGCTCACCCCGATTGCACATTTGATTTTGTGTTTCTCCCCATTCTAAGTGTTTCTCGTTAGTTTTTGTCACTTCCGTTAAGTTCCTGACTGACTTCGTTAAGTCCAGGGACTAAACTGAATGACAGGGCTGACTTTCTAGTCCATTCTGTCAAAATTGCCTTCTCTGAGTCGCGCGCCTCCGACACTAGGAGCCAGGCGCGCGCGCCTCCCGCCCCCAAAGCAGGAAGCGCGCGCCTCTGGGCGTCAGTTACAGATTTCTGGCCAGGATTCCCTCCCTTGCTCAATTTACAGGATTTTGCCCGGGAAGGATTTCTTGGTGACTGAGTTTTGGCACCAAAAACACCCCTCTTTCACCTATAAAAACCTCTCTTTACCTCCATTTTCAAGGACCGAAAATTGAACTTACAAAAACTATACCAAAATCACTTTCTAAGGGTTCTCCAAGGATTTCATCAAGAAATATTTGAAGGTCTTCAAATTGTAGGTAAAAGTCCATCTTTTCCTTCCTTTTCTACTTCATCTCCTCTCTCTTTTTACTTTAATCAAATGTGCAATCACCCAAATCATTTTGGGACATAACTCTAATGATCACCTCATCTCATTGAGGTTGGTTAAGGAGTTATCTCCTACATTCCAAATCTTATTTTAAACCCCCTTTTTATGACTTAAAGAAGAAGAAGAAGAACATTTTCATTCATGTAGATTTTGATCAAGCAAGACCAACTTAAGTTGGGCGAGATGGGTGTTTCGGTACTTCCCATCTCGTAATCTAACCCCCGGACCTCAAAACAAAGAATCTTTGTTTTCGTAATCAAACTTAGGCTACAATCAATAGGTTTTTCTTATGTTCCTCAAAACATAGGTGGCGACTCTAAAAACAAGTTAGACATCCTAGGATAACACCGCGCGCTCCAGCCTAAGGCCGTGGTCACCCCCGGGGTATCTACAGCATAAGCCATTGATTTGCAAAAGGGTTTGAAAAGAATTTTAAAACGCTATTCACCCCCCCCCCTCTAGCATTTTTCATACCCTTGTTGCCCCTTTAGGGACCAACAATCGTATAATACGTTTCACAGAAATTAAGTGTGCTTCTCTAGGGTCAGATTGATAATGAGAGCAAACACAAACACTAAACATAATATCGGGCCTACTAGTAGTAAGATAAAGGAGTGAGCCAATCATACCTCGATAGAGCGTTTGATCAACACGTTTACCTTTTAAATCTTTGTCGAGCTTGTTGCCGGTGGCCATTGGAGTGTCGTATGATTTAGCATTCTCAAGTCCAAACTTCTTGATTAAGTCCTTTGTGTATTTGGCTTGATTGATAAAAATGCCTTCATTCATTTGCTTGATTTGAAGCCCGAGGAAGAATGTGAGTTCTCCCATCATGCTCATTTCAAACTTGCTCTTCATTAGTTTCTCAAAGAGCTTGCACAACAATTCACTAGTAGAAGCAAATATAATATCATCAACATAAATTTGAACAAGTAATTTATGACCATTATGTTTGGCAATGAAAAGAGTTGTATCGATTTTACCGCGAGTGAAGCCTTTTTCAATGAGAAACTTTGATAGTGTATCGTACCATGCTCTTGGTGCTTGCTTGAGCCCATACAAAGATTTCTGGAGTTTGTACACATGATTTGGAAATTGTGAATCTTCAAACCTAGGTGGTTGAGCTACGTAGACTTGTTCTTGGAGTTCACCATTTAGAAACGCGCTCTTCACATCCATTTGATATAACTTGAAGTTCTTGTGAGCGGCGTAATCTAGAAATAATCTGATAGCTTCAAGTCTTGCTACGGGCGCAAAAGTTTCATCGTAATCAATGCCTTCTTCTTGCCTATAGCCTTATGCAACCAATCTTGCTTTGTTTCTCGTGATGGTTCCATTCTCATCCATCTTGTTTCTGAACACCAATTTCGTACCAATCACTCCTTGATCGTTTGGTCTTGGAACAAGAGTCCAAACCTTATATCGTTCAAATTAATTGAGTTCTTCTTGCATTGAAACAACCCAATTAGGATCTTAGAGCGCTTCATCAGCTTTATTCGGTTCAATTTGAGAGATAAATGCAGTGTAAGCATCAAAGTTAGTAGATCTCTTTGTACGAACACCAACATTTAGATCACCAATGATATTATTTATTGGGTGACCTCTAACTTCACGAATTTCAGGAGGTAAGTTAGGTTGGGTTGTAGTAACTTGAAGGTCTTCAATTGGTACATCTTCACCAGATTCAAAATCATCAAAATTTGGGGGATGAACTGGTTGAGAATTGAAACTAGGGTTAACACCAGATGCAGCAGTAGATATAGGCACGTGAGAAGAATAAAGAGGTGCAACAGTAGAAGGAGGAGCAGCTGATGATTCATTTGGCGCGCCATATGAGGAATTAGGTGCATTTGATGTAGATGGATTTCCTTGAGTTGATAGATTCTGTTCAAGTGTAGGCGCATCATAAATAGGAGCACCTGTTTCATTAAGCTCAACAGAATCATCAGCAACATTTGGAGCCAAATGTGGCTCAAGGAGAGAATGTTCATCAAATGTAACATGTACAAATTCAACTATCACTAATGTAGATCTATTAAAATGCGAAAAGCTTTAGAATGTTTGGCATACCCAACAAAAATACCTTCGTCGGCTTTGGCATCAAATTTACCTCTATGTTCATTTCCGTTGTAGAGAATATAACACTTGCAACCAAAGATTTTGAAGAATGCAATGTTGGGAGTGAACTTGGGAGTATGACTGCTCTTCTTCTGCATATATTCAAATTTTGGAATTGAGCAACTTGAAGCAAAGTGTCATGGTTTCCTGCAATTAAAACAAACAAGGTCTTCTTTTCTTTTTGAATCACTGCTCCTCGTGAACTTTGGAAGAGCTCTGCTGGTAGATCCTTGAAATTTGCTGGTTGAGCCGGGTCTTGAGAATTTTCTGAACTTTTGAAACTTCTTCACAAATAAAGCGAAGTCTTCATCATCCATGTCTAATAGTTCAGAGGTAGAAATTTTAGGATCTGAACTTTTCTCTTCTTGAACTGGCGCAGGCGCATGCGCTTTTTCTCTATGCGCCACCATTGCTATGGATTTCGATTTTCCTTCAGTTTCACTGATGCGTTGAAGTTTGAGCTCATAAACTTTAAGATTTGCATAAAGATTCCTTAACGTCCATACATCTAAAGTTCCGGCGTCTTCAAGAGCGCTGGATTTATGAAGATATCTTGAGCCAAAATCTTGCAGGAAATTTACATTCAAATCTTTGTTTGAAAGTTTCATTCCAAGTGAAATACATAGATTGATAATTTCACAGTAGCGTTCATAAGTTTGTCTTAAAGTTTCACCGGGGAGTTGAGAGAAATTGTTGAATCTCTTTTTCACTTCATATTTCTTGTTCTCCTTACAAACAATATCTCCTTCTATATGCTCTTCAATAGCGTCCCATAGCTCATTAGCAGTAGCACAATGCATGACTTGTTGTTTCATAGCCGTTCTTAGAGTGCTTAGGAGAATGTTTCTTGCTTTGCCATCATTTGCAACTCTTCTTGTTTCTTCCTCAGTCCATTCTTCCCTTGGTTTCTTGATGGTTGGTTGAGCAGCATTGGTGCGCGGATTTGGATTCGCTTTCATAGGGATGTAAGGTCCATAAACCACGGTGTCATGAAGCCTTTCATCAAAGACTGGAACATGTGTGTAGTTAGCAATTGCCGAAGGTTTTGAGTTTGCCATATTGAATCGGCACCCAAGCTGTTAAGCTTGAAAAACAAAGATGTTTTATAAAGGTGTTTGCTCTGATACCACTTGTTGGTCCCAAAGGGCAACAAGGGTATGAAAAATAGCTAGAGGGGGGGGGGGTGAATAGCTGTTTTAAAATTCTTTTCGTACCCTTGAAAATTCAATGGCAAATGCGCACTTAATCAAATAAGCGTTATGAAATGCGCCTAAGTGAGTGAGTGAAATGCACAGCGGAATAGTTAAGTAAAATAGGCGCAAATGATTAAAAGGGGCGCAACACACACTCTAAGTATTTTGGCTCAAAGTGGGTGAAATAAGGAACTTAGGCAAATGATATAACCAACACAACACAATTCAGATCAATCAATCTACAATGATTAAATAAGCAAATAGTGAGATAAGATAATAACTTGAAAGTAAATGACAAGAAATTAATGCGCGCTATTTGGAGAGGTTCGATCGGGAAAATGATCTACGTCCTCTACCAAGATGGTTAGTCTTGGATTTCTAATGGAGATCTTATATAATGAGTGAGTGTTACAAATTACAATCGTTTGAGCTTATACACTAAATCAAGATCTAATATTCTATGAAAGAACAAATCCTAGACAATAACCGGTGTATCTCTAAAAGAAAGATCTAAGTGATCAAACTTAAAGAAGTGCGTGTGTGATTTTAGATTCAAGGCTCTTTAGATCTTTGAGATTGAGAGCACAAGAAAACTAAAGTTTTTTTGCTTGAGGATATGGGCTAAGGATGAAGGTATGAAAATATTCTTGAGAATTCTGGAAAATCAAAGGCAATCTTCAAATCTTCAACAAATGCTTGAGAGAGAAATTATGAGATTCTTAGCAACTTCAAAACGTTTGAAGTTATGGGGTATTTATAGTAGAGCCCCAAAAACTAGCCGTTGGAAATCCCTTGTGGATAAGGTTAAAGGACAGATGTGCTGTCGCTCATTGAGTGGTGCACTTGTCTTTTATAGCCGTTAGACACAAAACATAAATATGACCGTTATGGACAGGTGTCCTTAGATGCGAGTGCATACGTGTTATTTAACCACCGTTGGATCATTGGCGTAGTTTGAATTCCTTCAAGTCTTCAAGTCTTCAATAAATCACCAAGTGTTGATTTAATATCAAAGAGGCGTGTTGAGCCAAGAGGCGCGTGACAGATGCGCGCGTTGAGCCATTAGGGGCGCATGAGTAATGCTAGGCGCATACTCATATGCGCGCGCTAAAGGGCGCATGGCGCAGAGGCCATTTAGGCGCATGGCGCGTAGCTCAAGCTGAACAAAGTGATTTTCTTCAATCTTGACATTCTTGCCCTATTCCTAAGCCTATTCTATTACAATTGACTACCTAAAAAATGAAGTATAAATACTTCTTACATGTGGGTCTAAAGTCCATGAAATAAAACTTAGGTGATGGATCAATCAAATCTAATAAATTTTTATTACATTGAAACTGAGATATAAGTGGGCATACCCAACAGGGTAATGAGAGATAAAGTGAGGTAGAGAAGAGTTAGTGAATAATTGTTGTGAGTATGACATGTAGGACCCACTTTCCATTTTAGGATTTTAACTCTTAAAATGGGACGGCCTTTTAGGAAATTTTTTACTCTTAAAATGGGACAGATATAACTTTTCTTATTATATTTACCCTACCACACTTGTCAATCTTATACTTAAATTGTGGGCGCCACTTGCAAATCTCACCTGTTGGGTATACTTGCTCATATTTTCCTATATTATTTAGATTTGATTGATCAATCTATAATTCATTTTATAGATTTTAAGACTTTATGTAAGAAGTATTTAAACTTCAAATTTTATACAAGTCCGTTTTATAGAATATATTTTTTAACAAGCTTTTGTAGGTTAGAATTACACCATAGTTTTTGAGATTCAAAAATGAGTTCATGTATAAAGATTTAATGATGATGGTTAACTTAACTTCTATAGTGAACCTAACACGGCTAAAATACGGATTTCGACATGTTACAGCGAAGCGTTTGTTGTAGCGATTCAATGTGTAAAATTTGCACAACGTTTTGTAAAACGTATGCTACACAATGTAAAACATGCACTACCCAGTGTAAAAATGACCTCATATGTTTTAGCTCCACGTTGTATGTAAACGTTTTTACATTAGAAAGTGAATGTTTTACATTGAGTAGAAAACGTTTTACAAAATATTTTATAATTTTCACACATTAGAGGACTGGAGTGTTAGCTCCGCTGGAGTAGTTCCAGGTCCCTAAAATACTAGTCGTGTTCCACCTTCTATAGTGAAGGTAACACAACTAATATAATTGAATATTACTCAAAATAATCTCTCCCGAGAGATAAAAGAATGTTATACTTTTTCCGTCTCAAAATAAATGACAGAATTTGATTTTGATCAAAGAAAATTCATCATAATTTAAAGACAGATGGAATATACGAATACTGAGACGAACTGACTGATAAAAGTCAGCCAGACTGATCCCTCAATACAACATTATAGGCCCTAAAAGATTTTAGAAAATTTATTTCTCACAATAAATCTAGAAGAAATAAACCATGCTTATAATTAATATTTCCAACAGAATTAATAAATAAGTAGACTGATAACAAGAAAACAAAATTGGGTATTAGATTATCCACACAGCCTTTTGATGTAGCAGACATCAAACTATGCAAAATTTATCAATTTTAAAAAAAATTAAAAAATCGCAAAGGAATAAAAACGTGATCCGGATTTGATTTGGTGAAAGGAGGTCGTCCTAATCGAATAAGCTTAATCCCATATCATCATCACTCTCTTCCTTTTCCTCTACCTGCAATTCAATCCCAACAAAGTCAATATTTAAGAAGAAAATTGAATTATCTCAATAAACCTCTATAAATCTTTATCATGACGATCAATAATCCTCTACAAAGTAGGCTGCGTTATTTGAAACAAAATTATAAAGTACGTTGGATTATGTGGTAAACTTGTGGTATATCGCATACATTTGAAAACAAAGGCTTAGTACATTGCATATTTTTGTCAATCTTATTATCCATGGTGATCACTAACATAATTTAAAATTTTATAATGATAATTGATTTTTTTTTTCTTTTTTGCCAACGTTAAACCAAATTAACCATCAAAATTAAAGTATGGTTATGCTTCCAGGAATAGAGTATTATATACACTACTCAATATATTAAATTCAATCAAAATTAAATGAGAAAGAAACGTAAAACAAACCTTCTTTTCCTCTGGAGGAGGGGCAGCAGCACCGCCACCACCGGTGGCGGCGCCACCGGTAGCTGCAGCAACGGCAACAGGCGCACCACCACCGACACCACCATTCATGATGAGATCCCCAATGTCTTTCTTTTCCGCTAGCTTAGCGAACAATCCCGGCCAGTATGATTCAATTTCCACTCCTGCCGCCTTCACCAATGTCGTAATTTTCTCACCCTACATTCAAATTCGAAAATTAATTAACCCTAAAACAACAACAACATGAAATGATGCACACATAATAATTCAATTGAAAGAAATTAACAGAAAACAAAGGGGTAGAAACATACGGTAATGGGGATGCCATCGTCGTGTAGGACTAAAGAAGCGTAAACGCAAGCGAGCTCTGAAGTCGACATTGTTTGATTTCCTGGTTTGAAATCAATTTTGCGTTGGCGATCGATTGAATAAACACAAGCGTGATTATGAAAAAAGAAGGATGGATTGTTAATTTACCTTCGATCAGATGAACGGAACTGCCGCAGCGTTGTTTAGAAACTAGGGTTTATGATTTTTTGGGGACGAAGACGAAGGATGCTATTTTTATTTTAAAGTAGGGCTGAGGATTTTTCTTTCCTTTCCGTGTGCGGCAAGAATTACGGCGGATCGATTTGATTATTGGGCCCATTAAAGACCAATTCCGCTTGTAATCCGTTATTCTAATTTGATTTGGAATTCGAATTTTTGTTGTTTTTTTTTTCTTTAGAATTGAGTAGGTCTTGTTGTTTTTTTTTTTTTTTTTTTTTTTTTTTTTTTAAACAAAGATCGAAAGCTTATTCCAAATATACGTATATGTTTCATCTCTTAAGCTACAATAGTGACATTTTTTTTTATCGAACTATTGAAACGTTCGGATTCTACTCCAAGTAAAACATGGAAACTGCCTCCACCCGGCATTAAAAAATCCCCAATCGAATAATATTTGACGCTGAAAACATTTAATAACAGTTTGAAAAATGACTTTTTATAACTTAGGGAGAAACTAATTTCCCCCAAAATCTGGTGTTAGAATTTTAGTGCAATTTTATAATAATTCATACAATAAATACATTGTTGAAGCCAAAAATTTTATAAAAAATGGTAAAAATATTTTTATTAAGTAAAAAATGGCAAGATAAAATTTAGTGTATTTTTACTTTGTATAAAATGGAGCAAATATTAATAAATTTCACTAAAATCCCTACTTTTTCTAAATAATTGCAGTAATAAAAAAAAAATCTTAAAAATCAAATTACCTCCATTTTTATACAAGTGGATCGGTAAGTGGTGCAAAATAGTGTTCTAAAAATCGCTAGGCAACGGCGCCAAAATTTGATAGGCTAAATCGCACACCTACAAATTAAACCTGTACTAGGTTCTAAAAATATGTAGCTAGAAAAAGTCCAGAATCGATCCACGAAGAACGGTTATTTATTTACGCAATTGTCACTTGACAAGATTGGGGGAAAAATATTTATAATAACTAATTTCCTAAACAATAATAAAATAATAGAACTAAAACAATAATTAAAGAATACTTCAGATTTGATTCCGTCCCCACCTAATTATTCAATTATTATCGATATCTTTTTTCACTTTTCACCCTATTCACTTGGTCACGGGATCTATTTCAATCTATGTTTCTTCTTTCAGAATAGTTACTAGCAGTGACACACTCACTAGAAACTCTAATTAATAAATTAATCTAACTGGCACAGTCTAGATCGCATAATTAATTGATGAACGATTTAAGAAACTAAGATCAAGAACGCTTACTACAATTATTTCATGTAAATAATCGTCTAATTTTACCTACTTCACAATTTACCATGGCACATGCATAAATAGTAAAGATGCTACTTATGAATTTCTACATTGGCACAGTCATAGAAAATTTTAGGAAAGATAAATTAACCAGAGCAATTAGATTGATCAAGTCTAAAAATCCTAGCAATAAATCTAGAATAAGCACAAGTAAAATTATGAACATGAATAAAATTATGAAAAGAAATATACCTCAAATTGATAAAAAGGGGTTCAAGAAATCAAACCCAAAGCTTGGATTTTAGTTCTTCATCCAAAGCTTTGAAATCTCCATGGAAAAAGAATAAAAACCTAGATCTAAAATTATGTTGAAGTATAAAACAATGAAAGAAACCTAGTTTAAATACCTAAAACAAATCCTAAAACAATAAGGAATTAAAAGAATAAAAGAAAATAAGAAAAATAATCTGAAACCGCCGCAACACGCGCCATCACGCGCTCCCACTCTCGGTCCAGCTCACACACGCGCCCGCCGTCCCACGCACGCGTCAGCCACGCCCGAAAGCACGCCTGCTACATGCGCTTTTGCTCTGCTCCTTCACGCCTCGTGCAATAGCGCACGAGTCGTGCGCGCTTCTTCACTCGTGATCACGCCTTGCTCAGATGTGCAGATAGACTTCGCTTCTTTCCTCCTTTTTGGGCCAGCCGTGTTGGGCCTCTTGCCTTGTCTGCTTCCTCTCCATTCCTGGGCTAAGTGGGCCACCTGATCTGGGCCGGCTTCCTCCTTTGCTCCTGGACTTCTTGCATAGTGTTTGGGCCAATTCATCTCTTCTTTATTATTCTTTTCACCACCTATTCATTAGTCAAATACTTCTCCGTACCAATTAAATTTTCTTTTACATATTTTGGGATTTCTTTAAATTGATAAATAAATTACATTCGGGTATAAATATAAAAATACTAAAAATACCCCCGAATTATAACAAATCCCCAAAATTACATTTTTGCCCAAAATACATAAAAACTATTCTAAATACATCAAAATAATTAATTTAAGCTCATAGAACCCTAGGAATTAATGGTGTAAAATCCGTCTTATCAAATTCCCTCACGCTTAGACCTTTACTCTTCCCTGAGTAAAATCCTAACTTCCCTCTAAACACAGATCTATATAGCGTAGCACGGAGAAAAATGATTCCTAGTCTCCTCTAAACCACCAATCAAAAATCAATAAATAAAATTGAAGTGTAGAAACTCCGTCTCCTTATAACTCCTCAAAGAGATAATAAAATGACATTAGCTCGATACCAACACCATAATAAATGGTATCCAAAGTAAATGTCCACTCAAAAGCTAAGGGGAACTAAAAATATCCTAATTCCCCCCACGCTTATCTCACACTATAATTGATGTGGCGGATTTTGTATACATTATTTACCTTATTCTCTCATATATTTTGGTTCATTTTGATGTACTTTAGATTAGATTTGATGTAATTGAGACATTATTTTATCATTTGAGCTTTATTTAATCCGGGGTAGAATAGTCGTTTATTATTCAATTATTTTCCCGGATGTAATTTTTGGTGAGCTTCAACGTCTGTCTCGATGGTCAAGTAGTCAAAGTCAAGTCAAAGTTAACTGGCGGAAGAGCGCAGGGGCCAAACTGAAATTTCTGGAAGTTGAGGGGCTGTTTGGACAATTCTGAAACTTGGAGGACTGAACTGACAATATTAAAACTTCAGGGACTGATTTGCAAAAAAGTGAAAATTTTCCTCCGTGTTTCCGTACAAACAAGTGCAGCGGCTGAATTGGTTTTTTTTTGGAATTATTTTTCTTTTTATATTTTATTAGTATTGTTTTTTCTTTTGATTTATCCTTTAGTAATTTTTATTCCATGATTAGTTTAGAATTAGGATTAGGTTATCATTATTCTTTGGACTCCCAGAAAAATACTACGTTCTTTTCTTTTTCTCTCTGAAGCTTTGTGTAACCATTAATGGAGAACTAAACTCCATTACTTTGGATTTGAGATCTTGATCCGGGTTTTTATTTCTATTGAGGTATTTCTTTTTTCTTTATTAATTCTTGTTCATAATCTTGCTTGTACCGTTTAAGATTAATTTCTAGGGTTTGTAAATCTGGCCAATTTACTTGTCCTCTTTATTGATCTTTGCTAGATTACTCGTTCTGTGCCAGAATTAGGGTTTTCATTGTAGCATCTCAACGAATTGTGTATGTGCCATAGAAATTCGGGGAGTAGGCAAGATTAGACGATTATCTAATTTATTTTTAGAAAGCGTTCTTGATTTTAGTCTCTTTAAACTTCATCAATTAATCTTTAGACCTTTTCTGTGCCAGTTTAGGTTTAATTTTAATTAGGGTTTATAGTGAGTGTGCCACTGCTATGAACTATTCTGAAAGAAGAGACAGAGATTGAAATACATCTCGTAATCAAGTGAATAAGATTAACGGAGATCAGAATTATCAGTGATATTAGAATTAAAATCCGGTGACAGTATCAAATCTGAAGTGCTTTTTAATCATTGTTTTAATCACAATTAGTTTAATTTCCCGTCTAGGAATTATTTACAATCTCAATTAAACCCCCAATCTGGTCAAGTGACTGTTCGCAAATAATCATCGTTCTTCGTGGATAGACCCTGACTTACCCTAATTACTTGATTAGTGGCCGAGTTAGGTCTAATTTAGTAGGTGTGCGACTAAGCCTCCCAAATTTTGGCGCCGTTGCCGGGGAACGGTGTTATTGTTTGCGTTCTTTTTATTTTTATTTTCTTTTTATATTTTTTCTCTTTTAGTTGTTTACTTGCTATATTTCTAGTTATCTTTATTGCTTATTATCTTGTAGTGTGGAACCGTGCATGGTCCACACCCGTTCTACTAACGATTTGATTGTACCATTTGATCCAGAAATCGAAAGGTCTTTCAGGAAAGGACGACAACAAGTAGGAGATACAAGGCAATTTTGTTGGCTAAGATATGGCGCAACAAGGTCAGGGTAACGCTGGTGCTGGTGGCGCTGGTGAAGATAACGCTGGTGGTGGTGGGGCTGGTGGAAATAATGCTAATGGAAATAATGCAGGAGGTAGACAAGCAGTACCACCACAGACATTGAGGCAGAGGACTGCACCGAATTGGAAATGAGCAACCACATGCCGTCCAATTCCCTGCCTTACCTGCCGGGGTGACATTGAGTTGAAGCCGGGGCTACTGAATCAGCTACCGCACTTCACAGGGATGCCCGAGAGGATCCTAATCAGCACATCTCACAGTTTGTGCAAATCTGTCAGAGTATGAAGCCGACAGCGCTTCCGATCGAGCACCTATTGTTGAGGGCGTTTTCTTTCACACTGAAAGATAACGCGAACGGGTGGTACTATCATTTGCCACCCAACAGCATCACGACATGGCAGCATATGAAAGAAGTATTTTTGGAAGAGTTCTTCCCTCAGGATCAGATAAATGTGATGAAGAGAGACATCAGCAATATGGAGCAGAAGGCTGATGAGACCCTATATGACTACTACAACCGCTTCCACAACCTTTGTAGGAGTTGCCCGTATCATGGGTTTACTGAGGATCAGCTGATTGTCTATTTTCATGGGGGATTGACTATTCAGGATAAACGGCTGGTGGATTCATGCTGTGGGGGTAGCATTCTAAACAAGACTACCGAGGAAGCTAAGAGGTTGATCGAGGAGCTGGCTAAGAGTACGAGGACCCATGGCAAGAGGTCTAATGTGAGACAGGTTAGCGCAGGCGGGTTCTAACAGTGGGTGTCCAGTAAGTTTGAGACAGATATGGAGGATCTCAAGGGGATGGTGAAACAGTTGGTTCTGGGACAGACATCGAAGCCTTGTAGGATTTGCTACGACATCACACACCCTACAGATTCGTGTCCGTCTCTGCAGACGGGCGAGATGGAGGATGTTAATGCAGTTGGGTTTGCGCAGCAGGGACAGAGACCGATGGGTAACACCTATAACCCCAACTGGAAAAATCATCCTAATTTCAGATGGGGTACAGGTCAGCAGCAGAATCAACCGGGTGATCAAGGACTCAGTTTGGTAATCAGCATGGTTATCAGCAGCACAGTACCAGGGTAATCAGTACAACTTATAGACCACCATATCAGCAGCAGCAGCCGCCACAGCAACAGCAACAGCAGCAGCAGCCGAGCAGGCAGAATGCTCCGGGACAGTCTACAGAGGCATTATGAATTCATTGGCTCAGAGTGTTAGCACCATGAACCAGACTTTCAGCAGTATCAGCAGCGAACAGATGCGAGCATAGGTACTTGGAGAAACAGATGGGTCAGGTAGCTGATGCAGTGGGACGGATAGAGGCTGGGGATTCTAGGAAGTTGCCATCACAGACTGAATCGAATCCTAAGCAGAATGCATGTGCGATAACTCTTCGCAATGGTAAGGAGCTGCAGGATAAGGTTGATAAGGAACCGGAGGCAAAAGTTGAGATTGCAGAGCCAGTACAAAGGCACCAGTTCAGACATAGACTACACAGAGGTAAGGCTCCTGTATATGAGCCTGAAGTTCCATTCCCGGAAGCCTTGAAAGAACACCGAAAGCCGGAGCCTGACAAGGCTATTACGATACTTTCAAGAGGTTAGAGGTTTATTCCGTTCTTGGATCTTCTTCAGACTGTCCCGAGGTATGCGAAGTTTTTGAAGGAGTTGTGTACTCTGAAGAGGAATCAGAAGGAAAGGAGTAAAAAGAAAGTTAAGGTTAGTAAGCATGTGTCTGCAGTATATCAGAAGAAGTTGCCTAAGAAGTGCAGTGACCCAGGGATGTTTCGTGATTCCAGTTACTTTGGGGGATGCTTCTGAGCATAAGGCCATGTTTGGACTTGGGGGCTTCAATCAACGTCATGCCCTATGCGTTGTTTGAAACTCTTAGTTGGGGCCACTGCAGGATACCAGAGTTGTGATACAGTTGGCGGATAGGTCTAATGCCTACCCGAAGGGATTGGTGGAGGATGTTCTAGTCCGGGTTGGTAGATGATTTTCCCGGCGGATTTTTATGTTCTTGAGATGGAGAACGGATCCAAGGCTCCCATATTGTTGGGAGGCCTTTTATATCGACTGCTCGGACCAAGCTCGATGTAGCTAATGGTTCACTTACTAGGAGTTCCGATGGGCAAGTAATGGAGTTCAACATCTTTGACTCTATGACATACCCTAAGGACTCGGAGTCGTTTGTGTTTCATTGATGTGGTCGAGCATTGGTAGAAGAGGTGTTTGAGGTGTCTGAACGGAGATGATGAAACAAGACCGCATAGAGAATGCTTTGGGGTATGCTAATTTGGAGTTTGATATCTCGGATTCTATGAAGGAAGCAGTGATGGGTCTTTACAGAGAGTGCCATGTTTGCTACTGTGCCGGTCATGGTCAGATAAAGCTAGAGGTTCCGATAGAGAAGCTTGTGCCATCTATAGAGAAGGCACCGGAGCTTGAGTTGAAGGTCCTCCCTGAGCACCTTAAGTATGTCTTTTAGGTGAGGGAGAGACGCTTCCGGTGGTGATTTCTAGTAGTTTGACAGTGGATCAAGAGAAGAGGATGATGCGAAGCCGTGAGGCAACCACAGAGGAGGCTTAACCCGCCAATGATGGAGGCGGTGAAGAAGGAGGTCCTGAAGCTACTACAGATGGGATCATCTATCCCATCTATCTCCGACAGCAAGTGGGTGAGCCCCACACAGTGTGTGCCCAGAGGGGCGGGATCACGGTCTCCCGTATCAAAGGGAGAGATGGTTCTACCCGGAGCAAACGGGAATTCGCGTGTGCATTGATCTACAGAGGCCTAAATGAGGTAACTCGTAAAGACCACTTCCCCCTTCCCTTTATTGATCAGATGTTGGAAAGGTTAGCCGGAAGGCGTATTTTTGTTTCTCGACGTTTTCTGGGTATTTTAAATACCTATTGCCCGGAAGACCAGAGAAAACTACATTTACTTGCCCCTTCGGCACCTTTGCCTATCGGAGAATGCCGTTTGGTTTGTGTAATGCACCTGGGACTTTTCAAAGGTGTATGATGAGCATTTTCTCCGATTTTGTGGAAAAGTTTATGGAAGTTTTCATGGATGACTTCACTATCCATGGAGACTCGTTTGATGAATGCCTTGCTCATTTAGGACTAGTGTTGGATAGGTGCATTGAACAAATTTGGTCTTATTTTGAAAATGTCACTTTATGGTCGAGCAAGGCATTGTTTTGGGTCATGTTGTGTCGAAAAAAGGTATCGAAGTTGACAAGCTAAGATTGATGTCATTTCTTCACTTCCTTACCCAACCAATGTGCGTGAAGTCCGGTCATTCCTTGGTCATATGCGGGTTTTACCGGAGGTTTATTAAGGACTTCTCAAAGATTGCTTCACCTCTATGCACCCTGTTGCAAAAAGAGGTTGATTTTAATTTTGATGATAATTTCAAGCAATCTTTTAATGAGTTGAAGTATAGGTTGACAACCACCCCATTATTCAAGCACCCGATTGGTCTTGTCCCTTTGAGATCATGTGTGATGCTAGTGATTATGCCGTGGGGGCGTTTGGGTCAAAAAGTGGAGCGTGCCTCGCATGTGATTTATTATGCGTCTATGACCTTGAATGGGGCACAAAGAAATTACTCCACTACTGAAAAGAGATGTTGGCGGTGGTTTTTGCACTAGAGAAATTTAGGTCCTACTTGTTGGGCACTAAAATTTTTGTTTACACCCCGACCACGCGGCTCTTAAGTATTTAATGTCTAAAAAAAAGGCTAAACCGAGACTCATTCGGTGGATTCTCTTGTTGAGCGAGTTTGACATAGAGGTTAGGACAAAAAGGGGGCTGAAAATCTAGTTGCCGACCATTTGAGTGTCGCCTGTAATGGAGGAGGACAAGCCTTATAAACAAGCCCCAATCCGGGGTGAGTTTCCTGTGAGGTTCTTTGGGCAGTTAATTCAGTGGCCCCTTGGTATGCGGACTTGGTCAATTTCTTGTCTCGAATAAATTCCCTCCGGGATGTCAAAATCTAAAAGAGACAAAGTCCGTAGTGATGCCAAATATTATGTGTGGGATGAACCCAACTTGTGGAGGCATTGTGCCGACCAAGTCAATCGGAGGTGTATTCCCGACAGTGAGGTGTCCTCTATTCTCAAATTCTGTCATGAGTATGCGTGTGGTGGTCATTTTGGTGCGAAAAAGACCGCTAGGAAAGTCTTGGACTGTGGCTTCTTTTGGCCACTTTGTTCCGGGATGCGGTCACTTTTTGTCAAACTTGTGATAGGTGCCAAAGGTTGGTAATATTGGGCGCCGTGATGAAATGCCACAAACCCTCATTGTGAATTGTGAAATCTTTGATGTGTGTGGGGGATAGACTTTATGGGTCCGTTCCCTAATTCTTGTGGTTTGTGTATATTTTACTTGCGGTGGAACTGATGTGTCCAAATGGGTGGAAGCCACCCTACCCGCACCGATGATTCAAACGTTCAAAGTAGGGTCAACTTCCTTAGGAGCAACATTCCTGTGTCGGTTTGGGATGCCAAGGGCCA